>UESW01003961.1:1345779-1474267 GCA_900491605.1 Calamus simplicifolius
TTTAGGTACATCTCCCTCCTTGACTTTAAGCTGATGGTAACCTGACCTGATATCAATCTTTGAGAATACTCGGGCTCCTTGGAGTTGATCAAACAAGTCATCAATCCTCGGCAAAGGGTATGTTCCGTACTGTTACCTTATTAATTTCCGGTAATCAATGCATAGCCGGAGACTGCCATCCTTCTTCTTAACAAATAGAACTGGAGCACCCCAAGGGGAAACACTGGGTCTGATAAATCCCCGATCTAGGAGTTCCTGCAACCGATCTTTCAATTCTTTTAACTCAGCCGGGGCCATGTGGTAAGGAGCCTTGGATATAGGCCCAGTTCCAGGAATTAAGTCAATGGAGAATTCAACTCCCGATCTGGGGCAAATCAGTCAATTCATTAGGGAAAACATCAGGAAATTCTTGAGCTACAGGAATATCCTCCAACTTGGTCTCCTCCTTTTGAAGATCCTTAACAACAGCAAGGAATCCTTGACCACCACTCAATAAATACTTTCCAGCCTGTAGCGCTGAAATGAACACAAGGCTAGTGTGACTGACCCCCAGTAAAACTGAATTCAGACTGATTTGGAATTTTGAAATTGACAATTTTTCCTGAAACAGTCTACTGAAGCATGATAGGAGGCTAACCAATCCATGCCAAGGATAACATCAAAGAATTTCAATGGAAGGACAAAAAGATCAGCATATAATCTCATATCCTCAATGATAATCAAGCAGGATTTGCATACTGTGCCAACTTTCATAATATCACCATTTGGAAAGGCAATGAGCAACTCATGGCTAGAGATTCAGGTGTCAATGATATTCTTGCTAAGATAGGTGTCAGATATAAATGAATGCGTGGCACCCGGGTCAATAAGTGTTTGAGCATACGCAGTGCCAACTTTAATCATTCCTGGATATAAGTAAATTTTGTTTTAACATCAAAGATTTAACATTTAATCTAATGTTCTAGTAATTACCAATACATTGCGCTAGAAAAGGGTATTATACTAGGTATGTATTAAATGGTTTACCTGTCACCACAGAATTAGAAGCGGCAGCATCCTGCTGAGTGAGGTTGAAGACTCTACCCTGGGTCCTCTATGGCTGCTGCTGCTGAATCAACCCTTGACTAGAAGAGGGCTGCTGAGTCTTCTGAAGGGGACAGGTAGCCATTTTGTGATCAGTCCTCCCGCAGAGGTAGCAGGCACCCGACACACCACGGCAAGGCCTTCCTGGGTGAAAACTCCCACAGCGAAGGCAACATGTCTCTCTATTCCTCTGTCCTGCTGGGGCCTGCTGCGCACCTCTCTTCCTGACCTGGGTTGGGGGTTGGCCCGCAATAGGCCCCTTTTTCTTCCTCTACTGCTCCCAATCCCTTGAACTATATTCATATCTCTCTCAATTACCAAAGCCTTATTCACCACAGCACTATAGGAATGAAGCTCAAATGCATTGACTGCCTACATCAGTCTGGGTCGCAGTCCCCTCTGTAAATCTGGTGATCTTGGCCATTTCATTAGTCACAATACTTGGAGCAAAGCGGGCCAATCTGGTGAACTCAGCTTCATATTGGGCCACAGAAAGATTCCTTTGCTCCAACTTAAGAAATTCTGATTCCATCCTCCTTTGTACACTCCTGGGAAAGTACTTGTCAAAGAATACCTCCTTAAACTCTCCCCAAGACATAACCTGACCATCCCGACGCTGCTCCTCAACTAGCCACCAGTCATAAGCCTCCCCCTGGAGAAGATAAGTAGCAAATCTGATCCGCTCCAACTCCTGGCTACCATGGGCCATAAAATCCTTCTCCATATCTCGCACCCATCTCTCAGCATCAATAGGGTTGCTAGAACCAGAGAAAGGAGCAGGGCAAACTTCTTGAAATCTGCAAAGCTACGGCCAATCCCTACCCAGGGTTGAGGTAGAGTAGGCTGGGTCAATGGTGTGAAATGAGTAGTAGGTACAGTGGACTGAATTTGTGGAGCAGGAAGGACAAATAGAGTCTGTGGCATAGTGGAAGCAGGCTACGTCTGCGGGACAATAGGGGTAGGCTGACTCTGCGGAACAGTGGGAGTAGGCTGAGTCTGCGGAGCAGGAATGGCAGACTGAGAGGAAAAGCCTGATGAATTTGTTGTTGCATGTCTCGCATCGACTGTGCCATACCCGATAGAACCTGAAGCATCTCGGTCTGGAGTAGCTGATGATCAGTCCCAACAGGGTTGACAGGGGCAGCACCTCCAGTAGCATCCTGACCTCCTGGTTGACCAACATTTCCAACCTGGGAGCCCTCATCATTTTGTTGGCTCCTAGTGCGAGCCATTACTATCTCCTGATAAATTAGTTATTATAAAAATATGATCAAACTTTTCATATCAGGCTCCCAAAACATAAGGTTTGAAATTCATATAAAGTGATAATTGTCTTAATGTCAACCTATTTGTTTGCCTAGGGTGTCATCATGTATGTGATCCTAAGGTCAATAACCTAGGCTCTGATACCACTAAAGCTGTCACCCCCAGACCCAAATATTGGGCTAGGGTGACAACCCGCCGCGTGCCGGGCACGCAAGGCGTCTTAAAAATCTTGATATACGATTCAAATGTGCAATAAATATGAAAACCAACCATAATACAAATGATAGTTATAAGTTTTGGGGTTTCAAACCCTACACCCAAGTCATGCTAATAAAGTTGGGCTACAACAAGCCCTACACACAAACATAATAGGATTACACCAATGCAATGGTTCTTATTTTATTTATTAGAAGCTCCATCAACTCCGAACATCCATCATCAACCCTGAGGCTCTGAAAACATTGTGAAGGTTTAATGAGTTTACACTCAATAAGTAAGCCTATTATACAATCATATCATACTTGAATTATATTTAACATGCTATCAACATATGCATTTTGTCAACTTAACATAAATTGAACATTCGATAAGCATCAGGATATGCATTCTAGCAAACTCACTGTTTATGTAATTATAGATTCCTATGTGTCCCACGGCCCTACAATACCTCAATCAGAGCACATCCTCCAGATGTGGCCAAAAATTAATAGAACACATTGTACGATGTGTGGGGCCATACCATAACAGAACACACTCTACGATGTATGTGGCCATAAGAAAATCAATAGAACACATTGTAAGACATGTGGGGCCATACCATAATAGAACACACTCTACGGTGTGTGTGGCCATAACATAACAGAACACGTCTACAATGTATGGGGCCATATCATAACAGAATATCTCCAGTGTGTGTGGCCATATCATAACAGAACACAGCTACAATGTGTGGGGCCATAGTAAAGGAGAACCGCAACGACCCATATAAATCTATTTAACATTTTCATCATAATTACATCATGCATCTGTATCTCACATTACCTCACAGTGGTTTGCACAGTACTAGGAAATGCATATAGTCACCTCAATATAAACATATCGTACATGCAATCACATTTCTGGCATATATCAATAAATCATTTCTTACAATATTACCAATCACTATAATCATATAATTGTTCATTTGTAATCCACAGTTCCATGCTACATAGACAATTTAGATAATTTCTATTTTCTTCTTATTTATAAAAATGCATGCAAACTGTATATACTCAATTTATTAATTAAATAATTATTAAATTTGCATAATAGTCTTACTTACCTCCTACGCAAAATCCAAATAATGCACCAACTAATCAGATGTCTGGGCACCTACAGGATCAATGTACATAATTAATTCACTGAAATCTAATTAATAAAATGACCCTTAAGACCCTACCCAGACTAGTTCACGGGCCCAACTTTGGGTTCGAATATCTCCCACTATACACACCCAATTGGGGAAGTAAAAATACCCCAAGAAACTAGAATTAACTCTGATTCTAGCCATATAATTTTCTTGCTAATCTCAGCCCGTTACGGGGCCCAAAAACTAGTCCCAAAACTGCTCGCAGCACGACCTAGAAGGCCCAGATCAGGCCGGCCCAGCCGGCCCATGGCCAAATCTCCCAACCCCCGCTCCCCTGTTTCGCCCGAAACAGGGGACACCATCCGGCAAGCGGCCAGGGCCGCCGCCGGCCTAATCCCGTCCGGCCCGACCACCGGAGGCCGGGCTGGAGCCGGCCGCCGCGCGGCCGGCCTCCTTCTCTCTCTCTCTCAATTTCTCTCCCTCTCTCTTTCTCTCTTCCGGCTCCCGCTTGAAATTCACCGCGCCGGCGTCGATTCCGGCCAAAATGGGGCCGGTCCGGCCACCGCCGCGGCCGGCCTCCCCTCTCTCTCTCTCTCCTTAAATTTCTCTCTCTCCATCTCTTTCTTTCTTTCTGTTCCTGCGCTGTGCGCTCGGTGCCGGCGACACGGCCGGCCACCAAGGCCGGCCGGACCTCCACCGGACGCACGCCCGGCGCCGGTGGAGGTCACCGGCCAATCCACAGGCCCTCTCTCTCTCTGGCTCTCTTTCTCTCTCTTTCTTCCCGGCTCTTTCTCTCTCTCAGGCTCTCTCTCTCTCTCTCTGGCTCTCTCTCTCTCTGTGGTAGGGGGACATACCTGAGAATGATGCGCGCCAGGATGAAGGAAGGAGTCCTCCTCCTTCACATTTTAATCACCTGTGCGACGCTCGGTTTGGAAGTTTTCGAAAACTAAACGTTTCACCTGGAGCGAAGCGTCAGCCAGGGAAAACCAACAGGCTAGAGCTTGGTTCATCTAAACCAAACCTGGTTCATCTGAACCGGGTTACTACAGGTACAAGTAGATTGGATAGCAAATTAATCTAATCCAATCTAAATTGAAGTTGTGTAGAACAAGCTTGGGTTCAGAATATGGATCAGATTTGATCCCTGAATCTCAATCCAATCTATATTAACCCGAACTAAGTATAATATATATTTCAAGTTCCTTCTTGAATATAAAAAGTTTTTTCTTGAATCATATAGTTAGTAAATAACTTGTGTTCTTAACCATAATGGTGATAAGTGAAAACCGTCTCCCAAATATCTTAGCTTCTTAAAACCTTGATAAATCCAACATTCCATCCCAGATCCTCCTGGTCATTTAGTTCAAATGTCAAAAACTTTAGAACCTTGGCACCATTAACTTTAGAAGAAATTCAATCAAACACCATTGTAAAATATATTTTTGGTAATGTCTATGCATTTTTTTTAGATTTTTTTATTATATAAGATGATTGGTATATGATTGGCTATCGATTTATATGTTATCATATTTTATGTCTTTGACCTATTTTGACTTAAAAAAAATTAATGGATTGCTAAATAAAACTAATATCACACCCCCATCCAATCTAATTTAAAATGTGAATTTTAAGTCTTTGTATGTTAATTATCTTATGATGGCTAAGACCAACATGAACTTAATTTTTGATTTTATCTCTGATGATATAGTAATGAGAAAATTTGTACAGAACCTACATTTTTTAGGATTTTTGCTGAAAATTTTGAATTGAGATATCAAAATTTTGGCCGATATAATATATTGAATGTATTGATAAAAAAATCTATTTCAGGCACCAACAAAATTATTAAGAAAACAGCTACCCAAATCTTAGAGTTTTATTGCTCTATGTATATTGAAGCAGCAGAGCTTAGAGGAAAGTCTACGATAGAAGAAGGGATTGATTAGGCGTGAATTCAATTATTTGTACCAATTCAACTGTGAATTGGATTTCAATTATGTTGATTCTTAATTAACCTTGATGACGCCTGATTACTGGTCTTGAACGTCGGAAGAGAGAGCTGCTTAATCTACGGTCCCACACCTGATCGAATGGTCCTGTAAAAAGTCCCAAGACCGGAGGGGTGCTCCGATGGGGACCCTTCGACGCTCAAGTCAGTAACCGGGGTCACAGCTGAGGGAGAGCTCAGGCGAGCTCTGGGGATAAAAAATGAGTCCTCAGAAAGAGAAGGGTCCCTTTCTGAGTATCAGGGTAGCGAGTATACGAGTTTGCGAACCTTGTTCCTGAGTGGACTTACCCTTTTATAGGGGTTGACACCTGCACAACCATGTGGAGTTCCGCCAGTGCGTTAGAAGCCGCCTTGGAACAAAAGAGGCCGGTGACTGGGGAAGCATCAAGGCCGGCGAAGAAGGCTCGAAGAGGGAGCGGGCCGGGCCGACCCAAGCCGCTAGAGTGCCCAAGGCTCCAATGCCCGCGAAGAAGCCGACCGAGGAAGTGCCGATTGGAGGAGTGGTCCCAGGGCCGGCCGGGACCGAGTAGAAGAAGGAGAGATCCCGGTCACTACTGAAGCAGCCGTGGTGATCGTGGATCTTGAAGAGGAAGCCCCTGCCGCCGCTGATGCGCCCGAGGCGGGGCAGGTGACAGTTGCTGTTAGCCCTCCGGCTGCCGTCAAGCCGGAGACGGAGAGGGCTCCCCGAGCTGCTGGAGAGAGGAAGCCAGTCGCCAAGAAATCCAATGTTGGGGCGGAGGCGACTAGGGAGTATAGGGATGGGCCGGAGAGCTCATCCCAACGGTTGGTGCGCCACCCGACTCGTCCTTAGGTTAAGGGTCCGCAGGAGGGGCCGACGTGGCCGGCGCCTAGGCTCAACTCAATGACAGATGCTGGGGAAGCCGCTCATCTACTGTCAAGAGTTCAGACTGCCGAGTCCGTGGAGGAGACGCAGGGATTGAGCCACTCCGCGCTTCTAGATATGGTGATGGTTGCCATTGTCCAGGTAATCTTCTGAGTTCTCTCTATTTTTGGACGTGCCTTTTGATGTTCCAATCTTTTATGGTTAACATGTTCCCCTTGCCACAGATGGCCAACGGCGCAATCGGCCTTCGTGAGGCGATGGCCCACTCTTCGGACGCGCTCACAAAGGCTATGGCGCGAGCCGACAGATACAAGAAGGAGAGCATGGCGCAGTCCCAGAGCCTTGCTCGACTTCATCAGGAGGCCAAGGCTCGGGAGGAGAACCTGGGAGGCCGAATAAGGGAGGCGGAATGCCGGGCCGAAGTCAAGAGTGGCCAGGCATCTGCAGCCGAGGCCAAATTGGAGCTGGTCTTGGAGCAGCTGAAGGCTGCCACGGCACAGAATGAAGAGCTGGCCCGCCAGCTTCAATGCGCCAAGGAGGAGGCCAGGGCGGCGTGAAATGAGGCTCGGGCTGCTGTGGAGAGAGCAGCTGCCGCGGAGAAGACGGCGGTCGAGGCGGGCCACGAGAAGGCTGGGGCTGTGGCCTATGCAGACGAGACCAACACACGAGCCGAAGAAGCCGAGGGCCGAGCCAGGGAGGCCGGGGCGCAAGCCCAGAAGGCCAAGGCTAGGGCACAGCGAGCTGAGGCTGAGGCGGGGCAGGCCATCTTCAACTATAAGGCCTCGCCGAAGTTCGCAAAGGAAGTCCTTGAGGCCAGCCTCGATGCTTACGTCAAGGGCTTCGAGATGTGCAAGGTCAAAGTGTCCACGACCCTCAATATCGACAGCTTCGAGCTTGAGGAAATCCAGCCCAGGGAGTCCGAAGAGGGGCCAGCGGAGGAGGAGGATGAGGAGAAGCCTAGTCCGGGCAAACCCTGAGGGCCTATCATCTATTTTTCTTTTTCCTTCATTCTTGTAATCGGCCTCAGGCCGAATTTTGTACTTCATTTCCATTGTTAATAAAGAAGAGCTTTTTGCAAAAATGCCTTTGTATTTTGCCTCGTCTGTTCTTTCTTTCCTTTGGGAAGAATACTTTATTGTGCGACTAACGATAAGACGGACTCTGTACCTGTTGGTGAAAGGGGACCTTTCTTTTGGGATGTTCCCTAACTCTGAGTGTTGCGCATGTTGATAATGTCGTGGCCGAACCGTTGTGTTAGGTTGGCCAATGTTGATATGCGTCTTCGAGGTGTAAGCCGGCCGCATAGGAGGTTTCTTAAGATGCCCTGAGCTGTCATAGGCCGTTTGAAGGGAGATTCGCCTGCGTTCGAATATTCTAAGGACTTAGAACGACCCGAGGGCAACTTAGCATCGAGATCAGCTTGAAAACGCCAGGGGCCGAGTGGGGCTTGACCGGGGAAGTTCTAGGCAATTCGGCTTGACCTTGGAGATGTTGAGGCCGAGTGGGGCCGACCAGGGGTGGTCGGGGCTGACTCGGCAGACTTGGAGACCGTGAGGGTCGGCGAGCTCTTTTAGAACCACCTCGGGGGTTTGTGTGCCGCCCGAGGGTGACTCGGCAGGTACAGAGCCTTTAGGGTCTTAACCACCTCAGAGGCACCTCCATGCCAGGGCCGAGAGGTGTCCCGTAGGCTGCGATGCCGGTGAGCTCCTTTAGAACTACCTCGGGAGTTTGTGTGCCGCCCGAGAGGCGACTCGACTGGGTACGGAGCTGTTAGGGACTTGAACCGACTCGGGGGTGTCTCCTAGCCGAACCGAGTGGTGTCCCGTTAGCCGTGATACCGGTGAGCTCCTTTGAACCACCTCGGGGGTTTGTGTGCCACCCGAGGGATGACTCGATCGGGTATGGAGCTATTAGGGACTTGAACCGACTCGGGGGCGTCTCCTAGCCGGACCGAGTGGTGTCCCATTAGCCGCGATGCCGGTGAGCTCCTTTAGAACCGTCTTGGGGGTTGTGTGCCACCCGAGGGGCGACTTGACCGGGTACGGAGCTGTTAGGGACTTGAACCGACTCGGAGGCGTCTCCTAGCTGGACGAGTGTTATCCCGTTAGCCATGATGCCGGTGAGCTCCTTAGAACCGCCTCGGGGGTTTGTGGCCGCTCGAGGGGCGACTCGACCAGGTATGGAGCTGTTAGGACTTGAACCGACTCGGAGGCATCTTCTAGCCGGACCGAGTGGTGTCCCGTTAGCCGCGATGCCGGTGAGCTCCTTTAGAATCGCCTCGGGGGTTTGTGTGCCGCGGGGAGGACCTTTCTTCATAGGAGGAGGGCGCTGGAGATAAGGCTCGCCCTTAATTTCCATCAGGATGTGAGATCGAGGGGCGAGGAGAGGCGTGAGCTTGCTCTCATCGGGGATGGGGCTTCGACACCTGTTGTCGGATGGATCGGGCCGTCGGTGGCGAGGGGGGACGCTCGGCTCGGGGCGAGCAGGCTTGCGGCTGGAGCTCCTTGATGATTCCCGGCGGGTGAGGTCAGCCTCATCCACGCGGATTTACTTCTGAGCTCGGAGGAGAAGGTCGGAGTAAGAACCCGAGGGCTTCTTGTCCAGAGAGAAGGTGAAGCGGGACGGGAGGAGTCCCGCTTCAGCACCAGCGTTGCTACGTGTCATCGAGGTGGTAGACTTCAAGGGCAGCAGTTTTGAACCGGGACACAAAGTCCCGCAGTGACTCTCCTCCTTCTGGCGCACGGAGAAGAGGCTGTCCACAACCCTCGGAATTCGTCGGCAGGCATCAAAATGTGCTAGAAAGGCCTTTTCCAGCCCCCGAAAGGAGTCCATGCTGTGGGGGGACAGGCGCGAGTGCCAAGCGCGAGCAGCCTTCCGTAGAGTAGCAGGTAAAGCCTTGCAGAGTAGGGCGTCTGACGCACCCTGAACTTGCATCATGGATTTGTAGCTCTCGAGGTGGTCGAGAGGATCCGTCGTACCATCATACGAATCTATCTGGGAGAATCAAAATCTAGAGGGGACGGGCTTCTCCAGTATCTAGCGAGTATAAGGAGGATGGGTGCCATATTCCTCCTCCGGTTGATTGTTGATCTTCCTGGCGAGCTCGTCTAGACGCCGGTTGTACTCGTCCAAGCGCTCCTCCGCCTGGTGGTTGATTGTTGGGGCCCTCGAGATGGCTCGAAGGATGAAGAAGAGGAAGATGAAGAAGAAGGAGAAGGACGTGGAAGATGGGATTTCCGCTTTGATTCCTCCTGGCGGTGCTGCTCTGGAGGAAACTTGCTCGGGCCACAATCTGGAGATGCGGCCACAATGAGGGGCTCACGGAGAGGCTTCCTTGGAGAAGCCCGGCGACGACCGGCCTCTCACTGAGGAGAACCTTCCCTTACAGACTGTTGACTGGCAGGGGAACGGTCTGATGCTGGGTGGCCACGGACTGCTGCTGCTGAAGTCCGTGGACCATGGCGGTGAGGTCTGGACTTGCCGAGTGAGGGTTGCCAGCTGCTCCGTAACCGGGGTAGCCATCTCCGGTTGAGGGGAAGCAACGGGAGGATCAGCGGCAGGGAGGTTGGTCTTCTGCTGCTTAGCCGGGGAAGATGCCCCCCAGGGTGACTGACTGAAGCATCATAAGCTCGTGTCATCACCATTGTTGAGAGAGGAAGAGAAAAGAGAAGTATACTGTAGGGTTTGGGCCTTCTTTGCTTTTTGCCCCTACCTGGCGTGCCAATCTGATGACGCATGATCACTGGTCTTAAATGTCGGGAGAAGAGAGCTGCTTAATCCACGGTCCTACGCCTGATCGGATGGCCCTGCAAAAAGTCCCAAGACCGAAGGGGTGCTCCGGTGGGGACCCTCCGATGCTCAAGTCAGTAACCGGGGGTCACAGCTGAGGAGAGCTCAGGCGAGCTCTGGGGAGAAAAAATGAGTCCTCAGAAAGAGGGGGTCCCTTTCCGAGTATCAGGGTAGTGAGCATATGAGTTTGCGTACCTTGT
This sequence comes from Calamus simplicifolius, assembly GCA_900491605.1. Classification (NCBI taxonomy): domain Eukaryota; kingdom Viridiplantae; phylum Streptophyta; class Magnoliopsida; order Arecales; family Arecaceae; genus Calamus; species Calamus simplicifolius. The sequence goes on from UESW01003961.1 coordinate 1,356,318, forward strand.
TCCTGAGTGGACTTACCCTTTTATAGGGGGTTTACACCTGCACAACCACGTGGAGTTCCGTAAGAAAGGAATGTCCGCGGGGTTTATGGGGTTGCGTGAATTTGGGCTAGTTAGTGGGTCCTGTCCCATCGGAGAGAGGAAAACGATGGTTGGTGAGCTACGTCCCATCAGTCAGTGGGGCTGATAGGTAGTTAGGTCCAGTCCCATCAGCGGCATGATCTGTGGGTAGTTGGGCCTATAGATGCCAGGCGGCGCGGGTCAAAAGGACGGCGGCATGAATCAGCCAGGACCGCTCTAGGGCTGATTTGAGATAGCCTTGACCCTCCGAAGGGCGCCGAGGCCGAGCAGGGCCGACTTGGTCAACCTTAAGATGCCAGGGCGGGGCCAACCAGGGAAGGTCGGGGCCGACTTGGCCAACTCGGAGATGCCGGGGCCGAGCGGGGCCGACCAGGGAAGGTCGGGGCCGACTTGGCCGACTCGGAGATGCCAGAGCCGAGCGGGGCCGACCAGGGAAGGTCGGGGCCGACTTGGCTGACTTGGAGATGCCAGAGCCGAGCGGGACCGACCAGGGAAGGTCGAGGCCGACTTAGCCGACTTGGATATGCTGGGGCCGAGCGGGGCCAACCAGGAAAGGTCGGGGCTGACTTGGCCGACTTGGAGATGCTGGGGCCGAGCGGGGCCGACCAGGGAAGGTCGGGGCCGACTTGGCCGACTTGGAGATGCTGGGGCTAACGGGGCCGACTTGGAGATGTCGGGGTCGAGCGGGGCCGACCAGGAAAGGTCGGGGCCGATTAGGGAAGGTCGACTTGGAGATGCCGGGGCCGAGCGGGGTTGACCAGGAAAGGTCGGGGCCGATTTGGCCGACTCGGAGATGCCGAGGCTGGGCCGCCTTAAGATTTTGATTTTACCATAATTGTCCCCGTGGCTACGTCAGCCACATCAAACCTAATGCACTGGCAATTTAAAACACAAAATTTAACTGGAGCTCGATCAGATTTTTTATTTAAAATTTAAATTTGAACTTGATAAAATACTCGCTGTACTTGAACTCAGTTTGACTCAATTTAAATTTCTATATTAAAATTTAAAAATAATTTTTAAGTTAAAATAAAATATTTTTTTAAATATAAAATTTTTTTATATAGTTAAAATAATATTATAAATATGTATAATTATAAGAATAAAATAGTAAAATTATGTAAGCTCGATTAAGTCTGCGAGCTTTTCGAGCCAAGTATTTTAGTATTCGAACTCGACTTAATAATACTCGAGTAGCTCAAGCTTGAACTCGACTCGATAAGCAGTGAGTCGATTTTAAGTATTTTTCGAATCGATTTTGAGTTACTCAGTACTCACGAGCTATCTCAACTCAGTTTCATCCTTCATTAACTTGGTTGCACCCTTAATCGAACATGTGATGATGAACTATCGCTTATTTAATATAATAATCTTTGTAGAGTATTTTTATGAAAATCAAAAAAGCTGATGTGGCATCATATTTTGTTTCTATAAATTTTAATTTTTTTCCCCCTATTCGGCGAATGTTTATTTGATCCAAGATTGATACATCAAACCCAGTTGTAGACTGAATCCATCTCTTATTTATATGCAGTTTATAATGCTCACTTAGACTTTTCCTAGTAATAGAGAGAGACCAATTCCAAGTTTTCTACTTAATATTAAAACCACAACCTTTTTCCTTTTGTTATCATCCTTGGACAGCCATGGTTAGCAATTAAGAATCCAAAGGGAGATTATAGGGGTACGAGTATATTGGATAGCAAATTAATCTAATCCAATCTAAATTGAAGTTGTGTAGAACAAGCTTGGGTTCAGAATATGGATCAGATTTGATCCCTGAATCTCAATCCAAATCTATATTAACCCGAACTAAGTATATATATATTTCAAGTTCCTTCTTGAATATAAAAAAGTTAATTTTTCTTGAATCATATAGTTTGTAAATAACTTGTGTTCTTAACCATAATGGTGATAAGTGAAAACCGTCTCCCAAATATCTTAGCTTCTTAAAACCTTGATAAATCCAACATTCCATCCCAGATCTTCCTGGTCATTTAGTTCAAATGTCAAAAATTTAGAACCTTGGCACCATTAACTTTAGGAGAAATTCAATCAAACACCATTGTAAAATATATTTTTGGTAATGTCTACGCATTTTTTATATTATTTTATTATATAAGATGATTGGTATATGATTGGCTATCGATTTATATATGTTTATCATGTTTTATGTCTTTGCCCTATTTTGACTTTAAAAAAATTAATGGATTGCTAAATAAAACTAATATCACACCCCCATCCAATCTAATTTAAAATGTGAATTTTAAGTCTTTGTATGTTAATTATCTTATGAGTGGCTAAGACCAACATGAACTTAATTTTTGATTTTATCTCTGATGATATAGTAATGAGAAAAATTGTACAGAACCTACATTTTTTATGATTTTTGCTGAAATTTTTGAATTGAGATATCAAATTTTTGGCCAATATAATATATTTAGGATTGATAAATTTATTCAAATATTAATTTTGAATGTATTGATAAAAAAATCTATTTCAGGCTCCAACAACATTATTAAGAAAAACAGCTACCCAAATCTTAGAGTTTTATTGCTCTATGTATATTGAAGCAACAGAGCTTAGAGGAAAGTCTATGATTGAAAAAGGGATTGATTAGGCGTGAATTCAATTATTTGTGACAATTCAACTGTGAATTGGATTTGAATTATATTTATTCTTAAACTAACCTAATGCACTGGCAATTTAGCCATGATAATCAACATAATTCAGAAATTGATTAGAGTGGTAAATGGATTAAATTTACATTGTATCGACATCCAAACTCAATAAGAAAAATAGAGTTGGGATTTAAGACAAAACCTATCAAAATAAATAAGCTTCGAACTTGCACCAACTTGATAGAGAATCAAATTTGAGTTAAAGTTTAATTTAGTATAAAATTTTAGTAGACCAATTAGTCATAGGTTAATCATTTTTAAAAGTAAAAGGACTTCTGTGTAGTAAATTGCAATATGAAAGAGGCATGATATAAAAAATAAATGATTGGTTTAGGTAGAAAACCAATCACTTCTAAAACATATTTAGACTTTTATTTATGTTTAATTTGATTAAAATATAATCAAATATAAATATCAATTAGGGTTTTGAAATTAAAATTTTTTTTGATACAGGCGGACGATCACACTAGTCTCGCGTGAATCAGCATAGATAGGTCAGAGTACAAAATAGCAATAAAGAAGGACAGGGGTCGCCCGGCTTCCATATACACGATTTAGCATGCTGAGCCACTGAAGTAGCCACCCAGTCCATCGCCGAATTGGCTTCATGATAAACATGGCGGATCTGGGCGTAGTCAATCTTCCACAAGATAGTCTAAATATCTGTAAGAATCGGATTCGCAGGGCCAGAAAGGCAATTCTCCTTCTGCAGCCAGAAGATGACTGTCATAAAATCACCCTCAATCAAAAGCCTGTTAGCATGAAGAATCAGGACAGCATAAGAAATACCCGCCCAAGCTGCGTAAAGCTCGGACATAGGGACAGAGGAATCAAGAGTACCAAAACCTCTAGCAGCTAGCAAGTCACCATGATGACCACGGATGACAAAAGTAAAACCAGCAGTTCTACCACGGACACTCCCATTAAAATTGATTTTGACGAACCTAGAGGGAGGGCTCCCAGGAAATGAAAACAGTATGCGGTTCGCTGCCGAAGCAGCAGGGGATCCTCAGAGACCAGAGGCGTCAGAACCAACACGGGCACAGTCCGCCACCAAAGATATAATCTTCCTTACAATCCTGAGAGCAGAAATGGAATCATCTGTGAAAATAAGCTGGTTCCTCGACAGCCAAATCTGATAAGCCATGGCAGCCCAAAGACCGCTCTTCTGCAGAGGATTCCTATGGAGATCAAGAAGGAAAGAAGAGCGAGGGAAACCCAAGTCATCCTACCTATCGGAATAACCCACTATATGCCATATCCATCTAGGGGCAGATGAAGATAGCATGCTCAGTAGACTCCTCCTCAAGCCTACACAAGGGATAGATCGGCTGGATAGCCATACCCCTCCGAGAGAGAAGTACACAGATAGGCAGATAATCCCACAGAAGCTTCCAAATAAAAAGCTGAATCCTGGGAAGAGTGGGAAGCTTCCAAATTAACCCCGCATCCTCCACTCACTGGGACACAGGCCTTAAAATCTTCATCAAATCCCTGGTAGGAGCCTTGGAGAGACAGGACCTCTACCATAGCCTGACGTCAGATGAACGGCCAGGAGTAAGAGGCATAGATAGAATCCGCCTAGAAAGCTCCACTCCAAATAATCGGGTCACCGAGGGGAAATGCCAAGCAGGGGATCTAATGAGATCAAATCCTTGACCCTTAAGCTGGAAGGGGCATCAACACTAATAAACGAGGGCCACCGAGAGAGAAAGCTCAGAAATCCAGGTATCCTGAATAACATCAATCGATGAACCATTTCCAATCATCCAAGAGATATTACCCAGAATAGTTTGTCCAAACCGACAGACTTCCTTCCAAAAAGAGGAACATTCCTGAGGCGGACAAATGTGCAAGGCAGATGTCCAATCACCATACCTAGCACGCATCAGAGTACTCCAAAGACAATGCGGCTCCAGGAGGAATCTCGATGCATGTCTGGCAAGGAGGACATGCCTTCTAACAACAAGAGACTGAATCCTAAGACCACCTTCTTGGATAGGCATACATATCATATCCCAGAATAAAAGATGAATACCGTGACCTTCTTGCATAGAAGCATATAAAATTTCTAAAGCATCTCTCAATCTTTTTGAGGCAAGTAATTGGAATAACAGCATTCGCCATAAGGTACAAGGGAAGAGAGGAAAGAACCGAGCAAATAATGATGACTCTAGCCATCATCGAGAAAAAGGTGCAACCCAATTATGAAAAAATAAATTAGTTGTGTAGCCAATTTTCTTTTTATATACATAGACGGACATATAGGTTTGCCCTTAGAAAGCTCAACTTAGTACTTTTTTAACTTTTTTTTTAGCTTATTAGGTTCCATTTGTTATTATGATTAGAGGGCTTACAACCACTCTTTGGAGGTCCAAAAATATTTCTTTAAAATTTTAAGATGTTTGATAAATTTTTTGAAGCAGCTTTCTAATCCTTACAAAAGTTTAGAAAGGGTTTATTGAGAGAAGCTTAATTTTGAACCTTTGGTAACAACTGCAATTGAAAAAAATACACAAAACTATTTCCATTTTAATTGGAACTGCAAAGAGAAGAAATATTTATACTAATTATTCATGATAATATAGCATAATATAAAATTATTTCTATATCATAATATAATTATATTTTATTATACTATATTATAATTAAAATAAAAGGTAGACATGATTACATTCAAATATAATCAAACTTAAATCCAGTTACCCTCCACCCTTAAATCTAGAGAGTTTACGAATCCTAAAAATAAAAAAATTAAAAATGATGGGGTGGCTTTAGAATCTATATAGATGCAAGGATAAGAAAAGCGATCAAATTTTGGATTTGACTATATTTAAAAATAATTAAGTTTATCTTTTATAATAATATTACTATATAGTAATATTATTATAGAATAAATATTACAAAAGTATTATTATTTTTTATTATAAATATAAATATTTATTATTGATTATATTATTTAGATTAAAAATATTAAAAATAAATAATTTATAAATTAAAAATATGTTACAATAATATTTTTGATAACATAAATAGTTTGATAATTGAAAGTATATGCAATTTTTTATTGTCATTTTTTTGCTACTAAAAGTAATTTCAAATCTAAGTTTTGTTAGAGAAGAATATTAAATTTTTACAATATATACACTTAGCAAATAATATATAATTTTACATTGAAACTTCAACAAAAAATTCTGCATTACAAAAGATCTACCACCACAATAATGCCAAGCTGAATATGATGCAGCAACCATGAAACATGAATACATCAAAATAGACATCATATTGATAATTGATATAAATACACTTGAATATATTTAGATGTATAAAAAAAAAAATAATTTTATTTTAGATATGTTATGAAGATATTTTAGATATGTGCGGATTTGAGGTTAAAAAAATTTATTAAAAATAAACTCTTTTATATTATTTAAAAAATGTAAGGGATTTAAAAATCAATTCTTATTCAAACTTCATTAAACTAAAGATAAATGCAATAATTTTTGATTATTTTTTGCTTAAAAAATATGAAGAAGAATAGACTTTTTTTAATTTTCATACATAATATATTACTATAATTTATAAAGCTAATTGATTTTGAAAGTTTTTATTTGTAAACTAAATTTAGATATTTTTAATACTTTAAAATGGATGAATCTTGAACAAATATGTATTTTTTTTTTTTTGCATAATATATGAGTTCAAATGAAAGCATCTTTTATTATAAATACCTTCCGATTAACTTGCTTATAGTTTTTATAAGAACTATTAGATCTTTTAATCTTCAAATTAGAATAATATATTTTAATTATATTAGATTTTTATTAATTAATTAATGTATTCTATATGTATTTTATCTTAGATTTTTTAAAAATTAATTTATTTTCGTATATATATCGTATTCGTACTCAAGCTTCATTGTATACTCAAAGCTGCATTATAGATCGACGGTTTGCCGCATTTTTCAGGCTTATGAGTCGGCGAATCGGTGGGCGTTAAAAATCGAAATCCGACCTTTTGACTCCACTCTTTCTTTCTCGACTCCCCTCTCTGCTTCTTCGTTCTCTCAGAAGCCCTCCGTTCTACCGCTCTCTGGTTCTCTCCTGACTCGTAACAGCTTCTGGAAAACCTAACCCTAATTTGTTCCAATACTTCTATTTTCTTCATATCGAAGGGCATGGCAGAGCCCGCTGAGACCTCTGCTTCGTTTCCTCCTCCGTCCAATCGAACGATGGCGAAGCCGGTTGTCGTTAGGGTAAAGAGAAAGGCTTCGCAGGCGAGACTCGATGCCTTATGTGAGTTTTTTTAAAAAAAAAATTTTTCCTTCTCCTTTTTGCATATTTCTTTTTGTTTCCGGTTTTTGTCTTCTCAAATTTACTTGTTTAATGGTGGAGACTCTTTGGTGTTTTTTCTAGGGTTGGAGATCAATGAAAGACCGCTTAAGAGGGCCTTGTTGGATTTTGGAAGCCTCTCCGTCTCCGATTCCTCCACGGGAAAAGGTACTTCATCATACCGTAGGTTCGTTTTCACAATCAGTCTAAATTCGAGATTACAGTCACTGGTTTCTATAGATGATAATTTGTCGTGACATAATTAAAGCAAATTGCTAATTTTTTTTGGGGGGGTCAAATAATTGCTTGACTTGAATGAATGGCTTGGCCACTAAAGTGGAACGCATAGAAATTCCATTTTATGCTTTATATCATAATTCATAAGACCAGTTAGGCCCAATGGTGGATCTAGGAGGTGGCGACCCATCGTATGCTGGCATACAAGGCGTCTAGTAACAAAACAATCATTTACAAATTCACATAAAGCAAATGTCCGACATCCATATCTGATAAACATAGACTTCATCCAGGCTAGGTTGACATGAGCTTCATCTTACCCGTCCCAGTTCATTTTCTTGGCTTTGAAAATGAGCTCACACAAAGTTAATATGTTGTGTAATTTTATGCTTATAATTGATAGATTTGATAGGAATCTTCTTCTTTTCCCTTTTTTGTTGTTTCTTATGTGACACATTTACTGCTGATATTTTGTGCATATTAAGAGGAAATAGGATGGGTGTTGATGAAAATAATATAAGAAATTCCTTATAATGATAAAATGGAAAAACTTCGGAGAGCAGCAGAAGCATTAAGATTTTGATATTTTTAAATAGTAATTCATGGCTTTTCTACATGACTTTCACAAGCTTTCTCTTTATTCACTCTTCTGTATTTCTTATGTATCTATGCTTGCCTACAGTCCACGAGGAGTCAAGAACAAATAAGCTATTGTTGCAACACGTTGAGACTATAAAGAATCCTGAGGCCATTAAAGATGCCTTGCATTCTTTTCTGGTTGGCATATCATCTTACATCCTCTTAGTAAATTTGTCTTGCATATTCTCTTCTAAACATGTCAGGCAGATGATATCCTTACTTATGGCGATATATTGTGTTGGTTAAACGAGTTATCATGTTGTACCATTATTTACAATGAATTGAAATATTTGTTCCAATGCTTGTAAACTGATGCAATTCACATATATCTGAACTTGAAAATTGATTATATCGAATCAATTAGCAGAACAATTAAATATGTTAAAGTTTTAGATTCCACAGGATGAGGTTGTCTCAGTTTTTTTGAAATATGACATACCACCATCCCAACTCTTGAGATGGAAGATGTCTTAGGATGCGTCGATCGAGATCCTAGAATGCTGGTGGGATGGTCATAACCAACACTCTAGGATGGTACCCTATCTTGGCACCTTATGGGACATCCCGTCAGGAATTGAGACCAGGAATTAGTGTTACTTCAAATATACTTGTTTCAACTTTGTTTTTTTTTTTTTTTTGTGTTGTTGCAGAATACAGTTTACTTTTGAAAGTTTCTGTCTTTAACATATCCAGAATCTGCTCTAGAACTAAAGTGCTTTTTGATATTTCATGTTGGACCAGCCCGTGGATGGCATTACATATGCTAGCACAAATGGTCTCTAGTTGATTAAAATGGTCCTTGTTGCCTTCATAAAGAATCAAACAGCAGGAAAGTTTGACTATCATTTGCCTTTTTTCAGTTGTTTTGAGCTGCATTTTGACACTGCATAATATGAAGTCGTTCTGCTTGTTTGGTGTTCGAGGTTATTGGTAGGAGAAATGGAAAATTTCTTACTTGTTAAGAAGTTGGAATCAAGATTTTAAATCTTACATAAAGCCATTCTGATTTTTCATGGATGTGTCATCATCCCACTCTATCCTAACATTTAGGACAAGGGATATCTCAGAATGCACGGATTAGGATGCTAGGATGATGGCGGAACAGTTTTATCCTAATACTTGGGAGTCTAAGGTCTATTGTCTTGGTATCGTACTAGTACCATACTAGTACAGTGTCAGCACATGAGTCGGTTCAACATATTGAGACTCAGTATGCATCAATACCGAGTCTCGGTTTAGTACTTATATGGTATGGTATACTTGGTGCAAGATGGTATGCACCGGTATGACATATCATGCTTAGGATGGTAATCCATCCTGGAATCTCACAAAATGCTCTATCAGAATTTGAAACAATAGTTGGAATATTGTTGTGCATGGTGTGGTTGTCTAGTCCTTTTTTCCAAATTATGTTGCATTGGACATGCCATATAGGATACTGTTTTATCCTTTGACTAAGTACTTTCCTGCTTTTCTCTTTAAAAATCATGCAAACTTTCTGTGAGCTTTTCTCAGGATAACACATGCTTGACAAAAGATAAATCTGTGGTACATCTGCCACTTCACTTTAAGTTCGAGCACAACTTGCTAGAATAAGCATTCTTTTAATTCAGTGGCCTTTCTGTGATCAGCCGCTTGTTGGCATCATCTCTTATTTACATCCTAACTTGTTGCCATCATTTGAAAAGCTACCAAATTCATATGTGGAATGTAGCCTGAGCAAGAAAACATGGGGCAAGTTTCACTCGTAATTATGATGCCCAAATTAATTTTGTTGGTTTATTGGCTTTGTTTTACAAAAGAATGGAGATAATTTTGATCCTATTTCATGTGGAGTTGGATGGAAGTGGTAGAAATATGATTTGAAGTGTTATGCCACTTATGAATCATGCTAATAAATGTTTTTATTAGATTTGCATATGGTCATCTCTATCATATAGATGTGGGAGTATGGCAATATAAATGGTGTTGATACGTAAGACATGCATGGGATAAATCTTCACATTCAGTGGAAAATGTACTGAAGCAGGTAATAGCACACAACCTTGTAGTTCCAAGATTAATTTTGTATGTGATTAAATGTCCGAAAAATTGTTGTTGGTTCATGGGCTTTATAGTTTGGAACCCCAAGATAGGATGGAACCATGCTTTACCAAACACAAAACACCCCCATATGCTCATGCTTACCATTGTTTGGCCGCCTGTCCCTTCCCACCTGCCTCTGTTCACTCAACCAACATGTACACTGTCACATATCCGATTCCCAAATCCTAATATTTGGGGACTTGATGGATACACTACCTTTGTTCCTAGCAGAACTTGTCCACACATTTGCATGCATGCACGCTATAATTTCTAGGAATTTTATAAATCCTAAAATTTAGGGAATTAATGAGTATTTTATAAATCCCTTTCTCACATCAGTTTTTAGGTCTGGAAGGTTGTTTTTGAAACTAAATCTTACCAATCTTCGAATTTATTTCTATGATCCGAATATGCCAACTAGCATCAATCTGTTTTTTTTTTTGGGTCCAAGATTGCAATAAACATGACCCACTTCATTAGTGTATCATTTCAATGTAAAAGATAAAGTAAAGTGGAAAAATCTCATCCCATAGATACCTTCAATGAATAAATGAGATTAAAAGAAGGCCTTGAAGTCAAGCCAATAAATGGAAACTCCCCTGTAGAAATTTGTTTCAACAAAGTGGTTCTTTATTGATGGATTGTCAAATGAAGAGGTCTAGCTAATTGATTGACAACATTCAGGACCTTAGAATTGTGTCCACAATGATAAAGAAATATGAAGAAATTGGTTAGTTTTATGTTGCAATTCCCAGGGGGAAGGAGGTTTTCCTTGGTATAATTTCACGTTTTTCTTCTTTCATTAGAGGTTCTGATTTGAACAAAATATTGTTTAGATATTCCACTATTGTATTGCTCTATAAATCAGTGACAAGCTTTTTATAACTGATTTCAACTCTTCTTCTCAATACCATTATTTTTTATTGAAGTTCTTGTACTACAAATCTTGCATGTTAAAATCAGATCCGGGGATGGTGTAGAGCCAAAAGAACTAAGATATCTTTTGCTATTTCTAGTAGCACATCAGCAACAGCTGATACAGAACTGAAATATGTCATGCGCTTGGGCTACAACTTGATTCAAATTTCTGGGTGCTTAATTTGATTGTTTTGGGGGAGAATCAAGAAATAAATAATCTGCTCGATAAATTTCTATAAGGGAAGCAAATTTTAATATCTTGTATTACAAATATGATGGTAACTTGCTATTGCTTTTCTTTATATGTGTGTGTGTGTGTGTGTGTGTGTGTGTATATAGAGAGAGAGATGGACTTGGCTATGCTCACGTGTAGCCAAGCCTAGATCTGATCGTCTTTTCTACCCTTGGATTCACATGTATTATGGATCTCAAAGTTAGAAAAGGTGGGGTAGCTTTGGGATCCATGTGGATCCAATTGTAAAATGGGCGATTGGATATGGGGTTTGATTACACTCTGCATGTAACCAAATCTCTCTCTCTCTCCCCCCCCCTCCCTCCCTATATATATTCCCTGCATAGGTTTCCTCTATTATCATTGATGCTTCCATTTAACAGCTATAATTAAAGAAAACATTATGCACATGATTTTTTAAAAATTTTAACTAAAATGATGCTTGTTTTGAGACTGTAGCATTTAGTATGCTGAAATTGCCATTCCTTAATAGTTTTAAATTTTAATTATGATTGTTCAATACAGCTTGCACTTTTCTTGAAGTCAGATTAAACTTCTACTTTGTGGCATGAGCTAGCTAGTCGCCTTGCTATTCTTGTATTTTCTTGTTTTACTTTCTCTATGTTTTGATGCTTGAGTGATTTTTGACAAAAACATATGTAGGAGCTCACTTTATTATTTTCCATTGTTTTTGACTTGTCTGCCTTATTTCCTTCGTTGAACCTTGGATTTTGTTTTCCCTATGCATGTGGCACTGTCATGTGCTGTTGAGCAAAAGTATAGCTGGCTTGAAGACATGTTTGTGATCGTTTATTTCTTTTTTGAAGCAACCCAGTTCTAGTGGCTCAGAAGTGTTGACAAGGAAGATTGAGGAGCGGAGGAGCACACTTAAACAGGATAGAGTAAGTATGACATCTATCTTATGAGAAAGGAAAGACCTTTATTAACTCCTCTTTTTTCTCTCATCACATGATTTTGAGCCCCCATAAGGAGATTTGATAAAGACTGAATGCCAAGCTTGGTCCATATACAGGCCAGACTATGGGTGGTCATACTTTTTCCATTTTGAACCTGGGAACAAGAGCCTCTCTTGACCCCAAAACCACATCGGTATGTTCTTAGCTTGTGTGTATTTGCTTTGGGCTGATAGTCAAACCGGGCGTGACTCCTGCTTGGCTGGTTGAGCTGGATTTTTTTTTTTCAACCCCCCTTGAACTGTCTAGAAACCCAAGTAAATACAGCCCAAGCCATTTTTGTGGGCTGTTCAAGGTGTTGGCACGTACTGAGCCTAAAAGAGTTTTGAGCTTAAGAACTAGCCTGAGGCTGACCTGTAAGCCAGATCAATGTGGCAAGAGCCAAGAGCCTGGCCTTTGTGCAACTTGGCCTGATGGGCATTAGAACTGTCCTGGGATTGATGTGCTGAATTTGAAAAATGAAACCCTATATATGATCTCACTACATGCTGATATTGTTTATTTTATATTCTTGAAAAACTGGTCGCAATAATGGAAGGCAACAATTAAGTACCTAAATTTTGCTCCAGAACTTGATATGCCTGTGTCTTATACTTGTACATATATCTGATATGGTTGAGTTTGCAAGGGGGAAAAGTGAGAACCGTAAATCTCCCAAGACCTCAACTTTTATGCACCAGATCTTGTGAACCATCAAACTGTTTCTGACTCTGAAATCTCTCTCTCTCTCTCTCTCTCTCTCTCTCAATGTTTTTGATCAGATTACTAAGGGGAATCTGACCTCACAACCTCAAAGTCAGAAATATCTTTTCCAATTGACCTAATTATCGATTCTTGCCATTTTAGTTTTTGCTGCCATTTTCCAGCAGACAAGTGTAACCCACTCCAAGTTGACCTTTTATTTATCTCCCTTTTTTCCTTTGCTGGGCTAGTGTTGCTCTCCTGTGATGTTTAGTTTGTCTATCATTAGTTCCAGTAATTAAATTTTATTCAACTGTCAGTATTAATAATTTATGACTTCTTTTGTTGATGCCAGCAGAAGCAAGATCAGCTGCGGTCTGCAGCTAGACAAAAGCATGAGGTACATTTCCCTTTACTTAACATTTTTCTCTTTTCCAGTGATTTGTTGCACAAGTTATTTCAGTTAGTTACCAAATACAACCTTTTTCTGACGCATGGTAATTGTTTCCTGTAGGACTGATGGAAAATTGATTTCCTTCATGTATTTGATCTGTCCTTAGGATAGCCAAAAATTTGGTTTATTGCTAAATTTTGTTATTTTGCCTTAATTTATATCATATTGAGATGATCCATAAATCATTTTGTTCTAAGTGAGGAATGGTACCTTCGGTGCATTTGAAAGTATTGATTATTCCTAAACAGTATGGTAAGAAAGTTTTCTTACTTCATTACACTCTCACAACTGACATGGTTCATTATTTTAGTGGGAAATGTTCAGAAATTTAAATTGGTCTGACCAGTAGATTTACATACATAAGGGCTACATACATGAGTGTTAATGTGAGTTGTTTTTGATAAGTGTAAGTGTTATTTATCACTTTTTCTTATATACAGACATATATGGATGTATGTATGTATGTATATGCACTCCTCACGTCTAGTCAGGTAACTGGAATCTGCAAGGGTCCTTCAGCAAATAGAAGTACTTTATTACTGTCTTATTATATGTCAATCTTAAAACCCAGTAGAAAGAAAATATTCCAATCTAGGATGGTGTTAGATTGGTTATTTGCTTTTTTTGTTCCTTCCTAGGATCTAGTAAGACATGCTCGTTTTGAACAACTATGGAAGAGCAGAAGGGGCCACACAGATCTGGATGAAGAGTCCTTGCGTGAATTATGCTGTCTTTATGATGTTATTCAAGTTGATGCTGAGGACATGACATCCAGGAAGGTGCAAAAGCCAGAGTAAGTTTTATTTTTCTGTTTGTCTAGTTTTTGGTCATATCTTTGTCTTCTGATATAATTACTAACAAATTGATTTTCATACAGAGTTTCCAATCTTGAAGATAATGCTATTTTGTGCAACTATCTGCCCCTGATAAGGGAATACCTTCCAACAGCTGCTGCAGAGATAGAATCTGATATGCGTGCTTATGCATCTGGCGAAGGTTACCTAATATCACATCATTAAAGTTATAATAACATTCTTAGTGTTGTACTTTTAAATTTTAAACATACTTCTGTGATTCACTGATCATCAGCAGGACCCCAATCCTGCCAGATTATAGATTTATGCATATAGGGGCTTTTGAATTACTTTGTCTGAAAATCACTAAATCTACCCATGCATTAGGTAAGAACCACATATGGGTTATTTGATGCACTCTCTTCACCACTAGGTTTTGGGTCTTACATGAATTAGATGTGGAACCACCAAAAGAGTGATGTGTTTCTGACAAACACTGCACTTTGGGGGCTTTTGCTTAGACATGCATGTTGGTCCAGCTTCCTCTATCTTATGCTTACACTAAATGCACTGATTTATTACATGTGAACAAAAATGGTAAAAGCAATCATTGCAGTGTAGCCGCTAGGAAGGAGCAGAAGACCTAGGATGACATGGATGGAAGTTTAAGGATTTGGAAAGCTTGTGTTGACATAAATTTAAAGCCCTCAGCGTTAATGGCGGCGGTAAGATATTTGAAAGCTAATCTAGTTAAGATTTGGGTTCTGGTCTGGTGGGAAGGGTGCAATGGGACTTGGACAACAGAAGTAAACTCCAGTGGCACAAAATTGAAGTCAAAAAATAGTGGCGTTTAAGTTATTGTAAATCCAACCATGAATCGTTAGGATCTGGTCTCTTTGCTGCTGTTGGTTTGGACAACATGCACAAACAGCAGGAGTGGGTTCTGATAGGATTAATCATACAAGTAAACAAACCCTAGTAGCATTATAATTTAATGTAGGAATAAATTACATTAAGGTACTATGAAGCTAGTTGTCAACATATGAGAACAGGTTCCTTTATTATGCTTATCTATATAAAACAAGGAAACAAACCCCAGTCTTGAATGGTGGGTTCCTTGTAGGATTAATCTACCGAGAAGAGAAGCTTTAGTGGCAGTACAGTCTAATGTAGCGATGATCCGCTATTAAGGTGCATAAAGCTGGCGTTGAGTAGTTGGGATCAGGGTTCTTTATTGCTTTTGGTTAATGTTACACTGATGGGGTGGGTGTGGATCTGTTCCTAGAGGGCTTCATCTAATGAGGCAACCTAAATAGTAGCTTAAAATAAATTATGTAGGTTACCTCTAAACATGCTTCTGTTGGCATTAGTTCTTGTCAGCCTTATTAAGAGCGTCATCCTATTGGAATAAATTCCTATCTTTTAACTGTAATAGCCCTGTTTGGTTCCTGTTGATTTGAGCATTCCGTAGAAGTATATATATGGAGTGCAAGTGTCTGGTGGTGACATCCAGTTAACTGCAATGTACCATTTTGAAAGATCCTCTGATAATTTGCCAAGAGGATTATTTATGTGTTTTAATGTTATACTTCTGAGAAATGTTTTTAAAATTTATACTCCTAACTCACATTTTTCGTAAAACTGATTTGTATAATTTGGAAGTCATGGATATATGCTATTTTGTGAGTATTAATGCCAAAAGAGAGAGATGATATGGAGAAATAGTAAATCTATTGTCATACTTGTTATGTCCTATCTTTTAACTGTAATAGCCCTGTTTGGTTCCTGTTCATTTGAGCATTCTGTAGAAGTATATATGGAGTGCAAGTGTCTGGTGGTGACATCCAGTTAACTGCAATGTACCTTTTTGAAAGATTCTCTGATAATTTGCCAAGAGGATTATTTATGTGCTATAGTGTTATACCTTCAAAGAAATGTTTTTAAAATTTATACTCCTAACTCACATTTTTCGTAAACTGATTTGTATAATTTGGATGTCATGGATGTATGCTATTTTGTGAGTATTAATGCCAAAAGAGAGAGATGATATGGAAAAATAGTAAATCTATTGTCGTACTTGTCATGTTCCTTTATGATCATTTTGTGCCTTAATGAATAGATAACTATGTATATGACTTGTACACTGTGGAGGATGCGTTGAATAGTAATGAGGAAGACAAAGCAAGCGATTATCCATTGTAAGGAAACTTGATTCATGTCATTTTATTTCTCTAATATTATATGATTCAAACTGGACTTCTTTAAATAATATTGGCTTGTGGATTGTCTGGCCCAGGGTGCAAGTAAATGACTATGATGATGATGAGTATTATGCTGACCCTCTGCAGTCTGAATATGAAACTGATGATTCAAATGGTATGTTTTATTTCTTTCATCGCTATGTGCGCGGCAGTGGAGTTGCATTATAAATTTCTTGCTTGGCTTGCAGCTGAATGTAATCTGAGGAATGAATATCCTGATGAAGAGTCATCTCGGGATGATGAATATGGGGATAGAGTACTCTTCGATGATTTAGAAGGTTCAGATTCTCAATATGAAGAAGTTGTTGATGTTGATGAAGAATCTTAAGATGACAAGAGATACAAATATCGTGGGTACTAGCATTTACCTATCTATTGTCATAATGCAGGCCTTATACCATTGTATGGGCCAGGTAGAAATCGTTTTTTGCGGATCCCTTGGTGCACACTCCTTCAACTTAACAGTGTTTATAAAGTATGATATAAAACCTTGTTAGCTGAGAATATTGCCTTGTATGAAAAACTCTATTTATTGTTTAAATTGTTTTTTTTTGGGAATATATTTGTTTATTGATAAATGTTTCTCTATTCTTGCTGTAGAAGAGCATGTTCTCATTTCAGTATTCAAATGATGGGGTGAAAGCATGTTCCTCTAAATCAACTGCTATCGGTTTTTGAGGCGCGAACATGAAGGAAATGGTACAGCAACCCTACCAGGAGCCACTGGCAATCCCAATCTTGGTCATAAAAGGCCTACCATCCCGCCCATCTACAGGAACCTTCACCCAGTTTACACCCCCTACCAGCCCCATAGAGATGGCACACTTTCTTCGTGTCATTGCCGCTGCCCTTTGCATACCGAAAATCAGCACATCTGCAGTCTTCCATGCGTGAGTTCGCGCAGTCCTCGCTAACATTAATCCTTAGAGACAAAGTCCTCAGAACGGTGTCCATGCTTTTCTGTTTCACCATCTCAACTTTTGAGTTGGCAGGACCCCATAACCCATTGTAAATTCCCTGCTCTATGCCTGTAATTTCATCTAGTATGCTTGGAATCTCAAGTTTTTTGCAGGTGGTGTTGGTGGTGCAAACACCACAATGTCCGCATGGAAGTGGAAGGTCACAGAATTCAACTGCTTGATATGATGCTTCGAACTTACCTGCGTGAGCGGAGTAGTGGTAAATAAAAGCTCTATGCTTCCTTTATCTCCCGGTTTTAAGAATCTGACCGGTCTCCCCTGCGATCGCTGCTAAGGTTTGTACGATCTTCCTGTTATTCTCATCAAAAATCTCCAGGAAGCGATAATCCTATCTTCCTTTGGCTTCAAATCCCAGTAGGAATACCTTTTGCCTTTCCAATTCAGATAGGTCACAAATTTGTTAGGCTGGACTTCGAGTGAGTACGAAAAAGTTGAATTGGCCAGAAAGCAAGTCAGGCTTTGTGACACGTTGAGCCATTGATGCCATAGTATGATGTTTGTTGGCTTGTCGAAGGTCTGCCACTTGGTGATGCTTTTTGCATCAATGGACATGAGATTGTCTGTCTTCTGCTCAAGGTGGAGTTTCTGCATGATACAGATCAGCACAAAGAAACAGGCATTAACCACCTTCACACCAATACCCGAAGTGTCTGACTGTCACCCGGTTTGGCCGGTTGTCCTTCAGCAGGAGGTTGCCAATTTGGTTTAGTTCAAGCATGCATGTTCCTTCAGCAAAAGATTTATAATCATAGTCTGTTGCCCATACCTTGGCATCACCAAGAAGAAGAACCAGTCCATGAGAAGGAAAGCTCTTCTGTAGGATAATGCATGGCCCAAAATTTTGAATGAAAGTTAATGGATAGTAAGTGGATTTGAGTTAAAAGCATGTAATACATCACTTTTTCATCTATATGAAATAACCCTTGCAGCATCAAATTTAGTCGTACACTAGATGGGAAAGAGAGTGTGCTTATAACTTAAATCTATTTGCCATCATTAACTTTCAAAGTTTTTGGCCCATATGGTTTTGGCTCTCTAACAAATTAAATTGGACCAGTAGGTAGGATTGAGGTGTCATAGATGACGAGTTGATAACATAACGGAACTAGAAGAATAAAAAAAAACTGATGTTGGGTTTGCTTAATAGAAATGGTGGTAGGGAGGAAAAGTGAATAAGGTTGTAGGCGTTTGATAGGGCGATATTTTGGACCTCTCTCTTATAGGTGGCAAAATTTTGGACCTCTCTCGGATGTGGAAGGTGGCAAATTGGCGAGATACCGCTGTCTCCTATATAGCCCTTAGAACGGGACGACGATATTTACTGAGGTGAGGCCCGAATCGTCGAATGAAATTTAGTAGGAAATCTTCTGCTGAAAAACGTATTTATGCAAATGAAGCCATGGCGGTGATATTTATCTTTCCCTGTTGAAATGTGGCTTCTTTATTGCATGAGATGACTTTTGGGTATGCCATTGGAAGATCTGCACCGTAGGCCTACTTTCAAGAATTTCCATGTTTGGTGGCTACAAGGTCGGATGACTATTGGTTTTGTTGAGAAATTATGATATAAATTTTTCTGTATTAAAATAAATAAATAAATAAAAATAATGTTATTCGATTTGAGACACATCATAAAAAAACACTTCTTTTAGGACAAGATTCATTCCATCTAAATGCAAATAGTTAGTAACTGTTTATTCTCAAAATATAATGAACTATTCCGTATTCTTTTTTAAGTACACAGAAAAATCAAGACGAAAATGAACCAACAAAATCTAAATGTGAATAAAATCAGCAAATAATTGAACAAAATCTATTTTTACACGTACTCAATCCTCTTTTCTTGAATAGATTAGAATGGTGATCTAATATCTTATTGATAAATATAAAAGAGAATATATGAATAGATGTTTAGGCATTTTTGATCGATTGCACTCATTCATCTAATCAAATTAGTTTGACTAGTTTAAATTTATTTGATCAAATGTATTGAGATGCATTTTCTTATCAAATTGATCTGATTAGATGCATTGCTTCTCTTTGTCAGCAACCTTTGCAGTATTTCACATTGAGATTTCATATTGAGATGTATTGCATTTTTTTAAAAAAACATGATAATCTTATATTATTTGATGCATTGATAACAACATACATAAATATATATTGATAATAAGATGCTGTATTTTTGCACTACCAGATTAGATTACACAATGATGCATCATATAGGGATATACTCATATTAAATAAGAGATAAAAAAGATAAAAAAAAAATCAAAACTGATCTTATTCGCTAAGAATCCTATAATTTTATATTGTTTAAAATTAAAATTTATATTATTTAAAATTTTAAATAATATATTGATAATAAGATGCTGTATTTTTGCACTACCAGATTAGATTACACAATGATGCATCATATAGGGATATACTCATATTAAATAAGAGAGAAAAAAGATAAAAAAAATCAAAACTGATCTTATTGGCTTAAGAATCCTATAATTTATATTGTTTAAAATTAAAATTTATATTATTTAAAATTTTAAAATTTTAAATTACTTAAATAATCCATGTATGGTGCTAATCTACCATTGTTTTGTCTATTGAGTGCAACCTATCCATAATCTTGGGTCACATTCTCTTTTTTTTTTTCTTGTGAACAAACACACTGTTGGGCTGCTTATTTTCAGCTATCATGCAATCAGCTATGACATCTTATGTTGATGCTAAGTTTAGTATTGAGCCATCCAATGTTTATGATGAGATTTTTAAGAAGGTCATAAGGCTCGAGCTTCCTTTGGTGCGGAATGTTGGGATTTTAGATTGTATGATCCTGAGGCAAGGGATGAACACTGAGAATTTTTTTCAGCTTTGAAGATTTTTCACTACATAAGGTGCTAGTAAAAATTATTATTGCTCATTAAATGTTCAAAGAAGACGTTTTTCTCCCTTTTTATTTTCTAGATATGCAAGTACTAGCGGTATTATGAATTATAACACAATGATCCTTATAAGTTGTAAATTCGAGCTCCATATGATTTAAAATGTGGTCATTTTAGATTTTTTTTAATGCACATTTGCTATGACTTAAAAAGAATGTGCATGAGATAAATTTTGTTATAAAAAGAGCAGAATGTAAAGTTAGCAAATGCGGCCACGCTAATAGCTTGAGATATTCAAGTATCAAATTTCTACCATGCAAGGAGTTGGTTGCTTTTGATCATTGTTCATTTAGGCATGCTTTAATTTTTAAGAGGATACAAATTAAATTTTACATACTTCGCTTCATGTCTCTTTTATATTACATAAGCAATAAAAGGTAAAAATATTTCCTCAAAAGAAAGCTAAATATGCTTAACATATGTATATTAATTAATTCATCACCTTAGTAAGTTAGACTAAAATGATAAATAAAAGAAAGAACAATTATTTGTGTGAAAAATGAGAGAAGAAAAATTGAAATAATGCATAATTTTAATTACCTTATCAACATACTTTCTTAATTCTTATTTTTGTTGTAACAAACATCTGCAAAAAGACCGACGATTTCAATTTTGGATCCATAGATCTTGAAGATAATAGGATTATTCTTCTGGATTAATTAATCCCATGTCCAATTTTGGTTTCATTCTAAGCCCAGTCATGGCTTGGAGGACCAACTTAGTCATCAAGATCCCTAAATCGAAGGCAATACCCTAGGATGCGGAAAGGGTGCTATTTTTACGGTGTCATTTTGACACCAATTTTACATGTTTGATGCCGAAATCAAATATATGTAAAAATATTTAAAATAAAAAAAAAATTTTAAATAATATTTTTTATGTTGACTGTGACTACACCTGAGCGGACGGCTCGCTATTTCAAATGAAAGCGGCGGGAGGTTTTGGTCTCATTGATTCCTCCGTTCCTATGTAGGGGTGCAACTTGGGCTCATGAAACTCGGGTTTCCCTCAACCCTAACCCCTAACCCTATTTGTAAAATATCAACCCTAACCCTAACCCTGTTTGTAAAACCTCAACCCTAACCCTATTTTTAAAAATCGGGTTCGGGTTGAGTTTCGGGTTAGAATTCGGGTTGATGAAAAAAAAAAACTTTTTCCAAAGTAAATAAATCCAAAAAATGAAAAAACAAAATTTCTTGCCGAATGCATAAGCTGGACTCGAGGCTTTAACATTGTATTAAAAAAAGTCTTACCTGAAACAAAGAAGAAGAGGATGTGCCATAAACAAAGAAGAGGAGAAGGTGGGAAGTGAAACGAAATGTGTGGATGATCTGCCTTTATATTTATCCTTTTCCTCGCCTGCGATCGACTGTCTTTCCCTCCTCGCCCTCAAGTTAGCCATCTCGTCCGATTCGATTGGCGTCTTTAATGCTCCCAAAAATCTGGTGCCGATAAGCTACCCCCGTTCGGGTTATCTCGGGTTCGGATTGAGGTCAACCCTAATCTGGGTCAATTACAAATCAGGCAGGGTTAAATTCGGGTCTTTTGGGTTCGGGTTGGGCAAACATGAGTTTAAATACGGCTATAAATCAGGTTCGGCGGGCCGGGTTCGGGTTGAACCCAGTCCAAGTTGCACCCCTATTCCTATGGCGGAGCTGTATGCGGTATGGGCTGAAATTTCCTATGCTGCTCGGACCCTTCATGCACAGTCTCTTTATAGAGAGAGACTCCCTCACGGTCATCCGCTGGCTTCGGCAGGACTGTAGCGGTCTTCCTCCTACTAATCCTCTTCTTCTGGATATCTGGTCTCTTTTTAGGGGGTCTCCTGCTTCCAAGTTTGTCATGTCTATCGTGAGGCCAACACGGTGGTTGATTAGATTGCGGGTGTTGCGGTTCTTTTTCTGGTTTTTGGTTATGGAAATAGGGTGATTCATGTCCCATTGTACTTAAATAACTTTTATTTTCTAATATATCAGGGCTGACTTGCACTAGACTGGTGTGATCGCCCGCCTTTTCCAAAAAAAAAAAGAAAGTGACGCTTTTTAACGTAAAAAATATCTTTTGAAGTGGCTTTTTTTTCGTAAAACGTTTGATTTTGATTAGGGATGCAACTTGGGCCGGGTTCAACCCGAATCCAGCCAGCCAAACCCGATTTACAGCAGTGTTTAAACTCATGTTTGCCCAACCCAAACCCAAAAGATCCGGGTTTAATCTGGCCGGATTTGCAATTGACCCGGGTTAGGGTTGACCACAACCCGAACCCGAGATAACCCGAACCCGAGGGTTACTCGAACGGGGGTAGCTTATCAGCACCAGATTTTTGGGAGCGTTGAAGACGCCAATCGGATCGAACGAGATGGCCAACTTAAGGGCGAGGAGGGCAAAGCCGTTGGTGCGAGAAAAAGAACAAACATAAAGGTGGACCACCCGCATATTTCGTTTCACTTTTCGCCTCATATTTCGTTTCACTTTTCGCCTCCTCCTCTTCTTTATTATTTCATGTAAGGCTTTTTTTAATGCAATATTAAAGCCCTGAGTTTAGCTTATGCATTCGGCAGGGGATTTTATTTTTTCATTTTTGGATTCATAATTCGTGTTTATTTACTTAAAAAAAAGCTTTTTTTTCTCGTAAACTCGAATTCCAGTTCGAAACTCAATCCGAATCCGATTTTTAGAAATAGGATTAGAGTTGAGGTTTTACAAATAGGATTAGGGTTAGGGTTAGAATTAAAGTTAACATTTTATAAATAGGGTTAAGATTAAAATGAGAAAAACTTAAGTTCCCGAGTTGCGCCCCTAATTTTGATACCAAATGCGTAAAATCTACGTTAGATGACACCTGATTTAAAATAGCTTTGGAAAGGAGCCCTCCTCGCAAGCCCCTTCGCTCGCATCTTCGAGCGACCGCCCATTGCTCTTCCGCTCCGTTCTGGTCCAGAACAGAAACCGCTTCGATTCGCGAGCTAAAGCAACCGCAGGGTGCTTTGGATCACGAATCCATCACTTAAATCTTCATCTCCTCCGTTCTTCTCCCACTTCTCCTTCTTCCGAGATGAAGACGGGCGGCAGAACATCGGTTGGGGGTCCGAGAGGGCGAGGGACACCTCGCGGTCGCGAGTCGGTATGCCGTTTCCTTGTTATGTTTAAAGGCATCCTTTTTTTTTAATTTGATTTTGTTCTATTTCATTCTAGAACGATGAGATTCGTTATCATCGGTGATGTCTCTGATGGGTTTCTGAATTCTCTTTCTTGAATTTGTGTAGGGTTTTGAGACTTGTGTTGCGGTTGGTTGCATTATGCAAGGAACTCGGTTTTATGTGTAGAATTATAGGAACTAGGGCTTGGATAACGCTAAAAAGTCGATATTTTGATACATGTTAAGGTATCGATGTGGTGTTCGAGAGCAAATTCTTGCTTTTCCTTTGGATGTAGAACGATTTCTTTGGGCTAATGCGAGAGCTCGAGAAATGCCATGCGAGATTTGGAAGTGGAATGGGAAAAAGTAGCGCCTTTGAACATATTCTATTGGCTTCTCATCGAAATTTTTTCTGTGAACTTTGAAAAATATAGATTAGGACATTTTGAGTGGGTTAGGAACATGGTGGTTTTTCTGGAGTTGGGATTTACCATAGATGATGCTTTTATTTCTTTCTTAATCCACATTCATTGTACCTGTTATTGTAAGTTAATGACTTTTTGGGACTGCATGCTCAGTTAATGCTGGTGTTGTGCTTCTGCTAATTCAATATTGTCTCAAGCATTGAGTGGATTAGGTTGTGATGTCGACTAATTTCTTGAAAAATATATTAGGACATTTCGAGAGGGTTAAGAACATTCTGGTTTTTCTGGAGCTGGGATTTTAGCGAAGATGATTCTTTGGTTTCTTTCTTATTTCACATACACTGCACCTGTTAACGTAAGGTTATGATTTTTGGGACTGCATGCCTAGTGGATGCTGGTTCTGCGATTCTGCTCAATTAATAGTATATCTAGCATCGAGTGGATTAGGCTATGTTGTCCGCTAAATTTTTGCTTGTGAGCTTCTCTGTATAAAAATGAATCACGGAGGTTCTGGTGAAATTCTGATGCACTGTCAGCAGGGAAATGTCCTCTAGTGATAATTTTCTAATAATTTCACTAATTTTTCTCAATCTTGTCATTGGATTTAAGTGTATGACATAGCTGAGATTTGAGGCCCAAAGTCAATAAACCCTGTTGTAACAAAATTCAGATAGCACAATATGTAGGACAGACAAATATAGAGAATTGAGAAAATAAAAGAGAAAAAGACATGAGACGTAGAATTATTGTAGTTCGGTCGCTGGCCTATTCCCATGGGCAAGAGAGAGCAGAGAATTTCATGATCAAAAGATAGAGTACAGAATGCAATTACATTAGGTTTTTATCCCTCTTGGGAAAAGTGGTGTTGATGAGAACCTTTACCACTTGTTCCTCTGATGGTTCAAAGAAGAAAAAAGAGGATTCTTTTTTTTTAGAACTCATAAAAGCACTGGGGAAGCAGTGTTGTTTAGCACAAAAATGAAATGGAATTTAAATAGTTTAGTGATTCAATGAGCCTACTAAGAGTCCTCAAAGAAGAAAATAGATTGGTAAAACATGATCAGCAACCAGAATAGAAGAAGCCCATGATTGTGAACTTCCTTATTGGATTTCACAGCAGTGACCACTTTCTAAGATTTGATTATTATATCAGCTTTAGTTTCATTGCTATAAGAGATTGCTAGTTTTACTTCCGTGTATGCTTTGCTGACCAGATTGATAACTCACAATCCTTTAGTTTAGAAAGCAGTTAACACATTTCTTCTTACTTCAAATGTTTAGGTTTGGAAATAACAAAACATTATTTCTCTAAGGAAAAGGAAAGAAATAAAAGAAGACGGGTTTCTGTAATGACTTCAAGATAATTACATGCATAACTGCTATACCATCTTGTGCATATCAGTTATAATTTCATAAAAATTATTTGTATTCCGGTAACAATGGGTTGACTGCTTTTTTAATAGAACTTTGGGTTGGATTTATAGGCATCTGGAGGCAAGCCTTCTGTGAATTGGGATGATGGGCATTCTGTTTCGTCTTCCAGAGGTCATTCGAGCAAAAGTCCACCAATTGTCAGACCAAAGCAGGGAGGAGTTTCTTTAGAGAAAGCGGCAGACAGCAATACTGCAGAACATTCTAATTGTAGTGCAGATGTATGCCCTTTTGACATCTGCATGAGAGATAACATCGGCCCTGTTAAGCTAAATCGTTCTTTACTTCAAGTCAACAGAGAAAAAAGAAGGGAACGTGAACTCTCCAAGAATGTTCCTCAGCACAGATATTTAAGACATGGGATGGTCCTATTAAAGAACTTTATATGTTATCAAGATCAAGTAATTTTTAATCATATAAATCATTCTTCTTCATTTTGTTTTAAATAGGTGAATCAAACTTGCATTAAATCATCAGAAGTTTAGATCTGATTGGTTTAGTCTTTATCCATTCAATGTATTAGGTCCAAATTATTAAAAGATGCCGGGAACTTGGTCTTGGCTTAGGAGGATTCTACAGACCAGGTTACAGGGATGGTGCTAAGTTACATTTGCAGATGATGTGCCTGGGCAGGAATTGGGATCCAGAGTCAAGGTTATATGAAGATAAACGCCCATTTGATGGTGCCATAGCACCCAAAATTCCTGAAGAATTTATGAAGTTGGTTGAAGGTGCTATTCAAGCGTCTCATGACTTTTTAATGCAAAACAGTGATGGTTATAAAAATGTTGAAGATGAACTTCCAAGGATGACGCCTGATATCTGTCTTGTCAACTTTTATAGTCCCAGTGGGAGACTTGGTCTTCACCAGGTATGCATATGAGTTGCCTCTTAATTTGTATTGTTGAAAACAATTCGTATGTTTATTCGAGATATAACTTTTTGAGCATCCATTATAATAGTTCTGATGCAAAACATATGTAAGCACATGACAACAATACTGATGTGTAAACTTTACAAAGGTCATAAAATTAACTGGATTTTCGCATTTCTCACTAGTTTGAATATGGTCACCATCACTACCATTGTTTTAGAAAAGGCTTCAAGTGTATATTATGTGGTACTAGTTAAAACTTTATCTATTTTCTGGATTATGTTTTTCTAAGTTTCTTTTCCGTCCTCATCATGGGAAAATAACAAGGTCTTACTTCTGGCTTTACATTTAATGGATTAAAAATCAAGCTTCTCAGATTCCTTACAGAAGTACTTTGAACCTGTCGGCCAACCAGCTTCTAAGTATTGTAAGGTATTGTATTCCATTAATGCATTTTGGAATGCCTCCTCCATTAGATTTCACAGTTGTCTGCATCACATGAAAGGCTTCTTGATAAAGATCCCAAAGTTTTATTTCTAGATTTGCACATCAATATCTCCAATTCTCCTTAATGCAATTGTGAAGTTTTCCTTCATGTTCTTGATAAAGATCCCAAAGTTTATTTCTAGATTTGCACATCAATATCTCCAATTCTCCTTAATGCAATTGTGAAGTTTTCCTTCATGTTCCCTTCCAGTGCATGCACACTCCTCAATCAACGGTTTGTATTAAAAAATTATATATTCATTTACACCCAGAAAAAGTCATTGACAATTCATTTATTTGATGCAATGTTTCTGTTAGTGTAAAGTTCTATGTTTCACACCAACCAGATTTATTTGTACGGGCCCCAATTTTTTTTCCTAAATTATATATCAAAGTCTCCAATTATTTACGGTCATCCCTGCAAAATATGTTATTCCATTCGTCATCTCTCATAGTGCATGCCACACTCCTAAATCAACGAACTTTATTTTCATCTACTCTTTGTTAAGAAGTGATTTGCATTCTGTTTATTTAATGCAATTGTTTCTTTCACCATACAGGATAGAGATGAGAGTAAAGACAGTCTTAATAAAGAGCTACCTGTTGTTTCCTTCTCTTGGGCGATTCTGCTGAATTCCTGTATGGAGCTGAGAGAGATGCGGATATGGCTGAAAAGGTTGTGCTTGAGTCTGGTGATGTTGTACTGTTTGGTGGCAAGTCCAGGCTTATATTTCATGGAGTGTCATGCGTTCAGGACAACACAGCACCTAAGCGCCTGATTGAGGAGACCAAGCTCCGGCCTGGACGCCTCAATCTCACATTCAGGCAGTATTAACATGCATGGTTCTTATTTGGAGTCTGTAGCAGACATAGATAAATTTCCTGTCTGTTTTTTTTTGAAACATGAGATGATTTTGTTTGCATCATGTCCTGTATTTATTTAGATCAAAATGAATTAAACTAGATGCTCAATCTTACTTGAATTTAATTGACATTTTTTGTTTTGTTCTTACTGAGAAACTCGATTTCAAGCGCTTGCTTAGTAAGTGGTAAAACTAAAACATTCTTGCTCAACATCTTAATCTTTCATGACCTCGGAAGAAGAAACTGTAAACGAAGTCCTAGGAAAGGTTTTAAATCCCAGCATGTGAGCAAAAGAACGAGAGAACCCTAGAAAGAGAAAAAAAAATACTATGAGTTAAGTATAAACAAAGAAAAGAACGGAAACAAGAGAGATGGACTGTCTGTTAGAATATTCAATCAGAATATATAGAACAGTGAGACATCTTGTTTTCATAGGAAAACAAGGATAACTTTGTCCCAAAAGATTTAAGACTTTAATCCTAAGTACTCAAAAGGACACATCTAGAAGACAATACCTATTCTCTCCCACCAAAACAATGCATGTCTTTGCAAGATTAACTTTGAGACCTAACATGATCCCAAATTCCAAAAGGATAACCTTAAAAAGCTTTAATGGAGACCTCCCTTGCCTTGTCAAACACAAGGGCGTCATATGCAAATTGGATCACCAAAGTACTAGAGTTATGTTGGAGAGGATTAGCAGATTTGAAGGACGCCTTCTTTTATGAGCAGCAAATAGATTTGCTCATCCACCACTTAGACAAGCAGATAAGAAGATTCTTTGTCTCCTCATCTTAATCCCTCTTCAGTCCATAATTCATCCTCTAGAAATGCTACTTACTAAAACAGCCGAGCAAGCAGACAATAGACACTTTAAAACGATTTAACCAATCTCTTACCAATTGGTAGATCCAATAAAAATTTCCATTCAACCCAACCATAGGCTTTTTCAAAACCAACTATGCAGACAAATATGTCCCCTTCCTCCCTCTGCTCTTTTACAGAATGAATGGGTTTCACAAACAAGCAACCATGATAATTTTGCCAAAAAAGGATGCATATTGATTGCAATCCACCAGATTACCAAGCAGCTCTCTTGACCTATGCAAGAGTTTTGGTAAGGATTTTAAGTTTTAAAAATTGTAAGAAAACATATATACAAACATAGGAATATATGAAATTTATTGATATTTTTAAATATTTAAATAAATGAATTTTAAATATCATAAAGAATAAAATGAAAATATCATTTTTTTTTTAATTTTTTTAATGAAATATAAAAAAATTCTTATAAAAAAATTTGATACATCATAATATATTTTATAGTGTGAATAATTTTGAATAAGTAATAAAATTTGTTTTTGAGAGCTCGATGATTATTAACCAACCATGGAGTCAAGCCTATTATTTTATAGTCTACTGCATGGCATTGCCAGCATTACTTGAGAAATTAGGGTAATTGAGTTCCGCTGATCAGCTTAAGTTGTTTGATCTTTTGTTTTGCCTCAGTCGAAGGAAAATTTTTTGTGTACCATGTATGATGTAGAAATGCGCATATCATGCATGATGATTGACTGCGTAAACTATGACCACACGTATGTACTGTACATAAAAAATAAAAATACTTTTAATGCATGTGACCGTATGTATGTGTAGTCAATCATCATGCGCGATGCACAAGATTGTTTTTCAGTTCGAAAGTGCACTGCTGCTGATATCTGTGACGTGGGCCAGCCTTGATGCTGCGATCAGGTATGGTCATGGCTTGCTTCCAGAGAGAAGGGCAGCAGAAGTCACCCGGCCAGGCAAGGCAGCAAACCCCTTTTACAGGAGCATATGTTGACATGATGCCGTCGCCCAAACCCCAGGTTACACCGACCCCACTAAACCCATATAGACGGAAAATAACCACGCCCAAAAACCAGGCTAAAGAGCGAAGTTGGCCAGGCCGGATCAAGTCATGCCTTGAACCGAGACAAGTTTCAAAATTTTTTTGAGCTCCGGGCTGGATTTAGATCCAAAAATATTTTCAGAATCCGAGCTTGCCATCTGTCCGGCATGAACTCAATCTTATAATGATTTTATTTGGATTAAAACTTTAATTTTTAAACATAATTAATAAAAAATTACTAAAAAATTTAAAAGATCAATGACATCTTAAGATTTTAAAATTTAAATTGAATCATATTCACGATCAATGCTTTGAAACTTTTTGGGACTCAAGCTTCAAGTTAAGCCTCAACAAGGCCGGTTAATGGTTCAACCCAGCTTGAAATTTTTAACTTATTGTACAGCCTAGGAAAAAGACTTTCTACACTGCCTCTGATGCAGGATGGTTTGCATCGAGTATAGTGATTCCTTCGCGCATGAGACCACACCAAAAGATCCACTCGTGGGTCCTGCTGATGAATCACAACGTCTGGTGCAGGGCATCCTGTGTATACAAAGACTTTTTCCTATCATCTAAAGTTAGATTGGCCCAATAGGCCATCGGTTAGCTCAAGCCACATCCAGCCCTAAAGAGAAATGTTTTGAAAAATGAATCGAATAACGAATCGACTTAACATTTGGGTCATGGATCAATGGATAAATCGGTTTGATCGAACCGAATGATATCATAATTAATTTTTTAATTTAATAATATAAAAATAATAAAATATAAATATTAATTTAGGTGAAAAATTAAAAATCTAAAAATAGCTTTAATTTCATTTATGAAAATTAAAAGTCTAAAAATTGAGGTTGGACTGGTTCATTAAAATCTGACCGATTTAATGGATTTTTGAACTTTTATTAAGTCATATAAAAGTCAACTTTAATAATAAAATTAGACTAAACTAATGATTAATTTTTGGTTAGATCTATTTGACCGGCGATCAGGTTTAATTTTTAAAACCATGCCTAAGAGAGGCCTAGCATTTATTGCCTCACATGTACATTGGTTGTGAGGGAGATTAAACAAACCAAGTTATGTTGGATGAAATGTCTTTATTCCAACTATTAATTTATAAGTGGGTTAGACGGATGATGAGAGTGGTGAGTCAGACTTTATGTAAGATAAGATGAGGTTGACGGTAGCAATATATAGCATATGAACTTTGTTTTCCTCAGCATCACTCAGTAATGAACATACCACGCCAAACTCAACCCGCTGATTGTGGCGGAGCTCTGCGTATGCCTACCAATTAAACAGTCAGATTCTTAGTTTTTCTCTATAAAACAAGCGCACCACTGGATACAAAAAGGACAACTCGATTGCCAGCCCGATTCTACACGTTATATAATGTTGGGGGGGGGGGGGGTAAATCGTCATTGCATTGATATTCGTGCGAGACGGCTAAGGCTGGCCTCCTCCGAGCTTCCCTAGCTCGGCCTCCTCCGGGCTTCCGTAGCTCGGCTCCTCCGGCTTCCGTAGCTCGGCCGCCTCCGGGCTTCCCTAGCTCGGCCTCCCCCGGGCTTCCGTAGCTCGGCCTCCTCCGGCTTCCGTAGCCCGGCCTCCTCCGGGCTTCCCTAGCTCGCTTTCCCCGGGCTTCCGTAGCTCGGCCTCCTCCGGCTTCCCTAGCTCGCTTCCCCCGGGCTTCCGTAGCTCGGCCTCCCCCGGGCTTCCGTAGCCCGGCCTCCTCCGGGCTTCCGTAGCTCGGCCTCCTCCGGGCTTCCGTAGCCCGGCCTCCTCCGGGCTTCCCTAGCTCGGCCTCCTCCGGGCTTCCTAGCTCGGCTTCCCCCGGGCTTCCGTAGCTCGGCCTCCCCCGGGCTTCCGTAGCCCGGCCTCCTCCGGGCTTCCGTAGCTCGGCCTCCTCCGAGCTTCCCTAGCCCGGCCTCCTCCGGGCTTCCGTAGCTCAGCCTCCTCCGGGCTTCCGTGCTCGCCTCTTCCGGGCTTCCGTAGCCCGCTGCTACCCAGCGATCCACGCCCTGATGTCTACCTCCGCGGAACCTGACGCGGGAGAGCTCAAGCTTCCCGAGCAGCACCTTGGGCAGGGAATCATGCTAAACGTAGCCTAGGACCTATGGTAACCGCCCCAGGTCTACTCGCCCAGATCCCAAGGCATCAAGGAGCTCCCTCAGCCGTCGATCCCCTAACAGACAAGGCGTGGATTCTAACGGCCCCACAACGGCCTGATTCTGTCTACCCCCGTATCATAACAACCTAAGAACCTTCCAGAAGATGCTCAAGTCCTCAGGTGACGGTCTATAAATGTCAGATTGGCAGATTCCCTCAGGTACGCGACTCTGTACGCATGCCTCCACTCTCACTCTCCTGCCCCTTTTGGAGCCTCCGATTGGCCACCCCCGGAGAGGGCTCCCGGAGAGATCCATCTCCTCATTATCTGGTTGATCGCCGATTCCTTCCCCACTGACTTGAGCGTCGGAGGGTCTTCCGTGGAGGACCAACTCCGCGTATGGGCTTCTTTTGCAGGTCCGCCGCACCCCCCTCTTCCCGAAAATCGATCGCGCCCGAGTCGGAGGACGGATCCCGGCGGCAACATATAATATTCCGGCTATCTATATATATATATTACAGATGTTTATATTTTTATTTTGCTCTCTTTCCTTCGTCCTTCCTCATACTTTTCCTTCATTTGTCGTTGTACTTTCATTATCTTGATACGTCGATCTCTCTGAGTATCTGTCCTTTTTCTACTTAAAATGATTCTTCTTTTACTATAGATAATCTTTTTAAATATCACCAAGCACCGCTTCCTGATCAAATCTGTGACTGCTGTCGAACAGTCCCACCTTTGGCAAAGTTCTGCGATAATATCATCATCTTCCCCTAGCTCGATGGTATTTTGCTTGTATCCGATCATGACATGGAGGTGGTTTTTTCGAGTACATGGGAGGTCACTTTTGGACGTCTTCAATGAGATAAAGACTGACGATCTGTAAAGCAATATGGTCCCATATGGATAGCGAGATCCCAGGTTTTTCCATAGGTCTAAATAAGCTGGATGCGATATGATCAGTGGCAGGATGTGTGCTGCCGAGTGCTAGCCCAGTGAGAAGTGTAATGTGTAATGTTCATCGACTTGTGCTGCGTTTTTTTTTTTTTTTTTTTGTGTTTCCTAAAAAAACTTTTGGCAGCCATGAGTTCAGCGAGCTAATGAAAGGAATGCAGTCATGCATGAATCTTTTTGCATGAACATTAAAACACCTCCTTTTTTATTTTTTATTTTTTATTTTTGACTTTGATGATTTTGGCATAGGCACCATCCACTGCTATTGTAAATGGTGGCCTCTTTACACTTGCTCCATCAATTAAATTGCTATATAATATAAATTTCTGTGGGTGTTGAAATATGAAATTTCAATATTTTTTTTAGAGAAAATAAAAAAGAGCCATCTTTATTATAATCATTCATATTTAGCCTTTTTGGGTTAAAATATGAAATCTTAGTATTTGTTTTTTTTTTTCAAAGAAAATAAAGAAGAGCTACCTATACTAAATTATTTAGATTTAATTTTTTTACGGATGCATCGATCACTTAAGTCGAAATCAAATACTTCTAGCTGTCAAATAGCAAGGTGTGACCACTAGGAAGGGAGATAGGTGTCCATTGTTGCATCATAGCGAATAATGCATGCTCGGATAGCTGTCATGTTGCTCACCTTGAAAACCAAGGTAAAGAGATCGTGTGGCAGATCTTCGTTTCCAAGATGGTGAATCATGGGGCCAGTGGGTCTCCATGGGCCATAACGATAGCATTTGGATTTAGCAACTCGACCTTCCTTTATTCATCACCTTTTCTCTCTTCTCCGCATAAGCCAACTTTTGTTCGGCTCCAGCCTAGCTTCCGATCGAGTCCGAGCTCCTCCAGCCATGCATGTATTCTGCATGCCCGTGCATGCAACCTCGGCCTCAGCTCACAGCACCGAGCTCCCCTCGGCCTCACACGGCCTCGACTCTTCCACTCGCTGCCCCCTCGGCCTCGCATGGCCTCGGCTTCGGTTCTTCCACTCGGCCTCGGCCTCAGCTCCCAACACCGAGCTCCCCTCGGCCTCGCACGGCCTCGGCCTCGGCTCTTCCACTCGGTCTCGGCCTCAGCTCCCAGCACCGAGCTTCCCTCGGCCTCGGCTCTTCCACTCGGCCTCGGCCTCAGCTCCCAGCACCGAGCTCCCCTCGGCACTCGGCTGCCCCCTCGGCCTCACGCGGCCTCGGCCTCGGCTCTTCCACTCGGAGCTCCTCTCGGCCTCGCATGGCCTCGGCCTCGGCCTCAGCTCCCAGCACCGAGCTCCCCTCGGCCTCGCACGGCCTCGGTCTCGGCTCTTCCACTCGGCCTCAGCCTCAGCTCCCAGCACCAAGCTCCCCTCGGCACTCGGCTGCCCCCTCGGCCTCACACGGCCTCAGCCTCGGCTCTTCCACTCGGAGCTCCCTCGGCCTCGCACAGTCTCGGCCTCGGCTCTTCCACTCGGCCTCGACCTCAGCTCCCAGCACCGAGCTTCCCTCGGCACTCGGCTGCCCCCTCAGCCTCGCACGGCCTCGGCCTCAGCTCTTTCATTCGGCTGCCCCCTCGGCCTCGGCTCTTCCACTCGGCCTCGGCCTTAGCTCCCAGCTAGGGGTGCAACTTGGGTTGGGTTCAACCCGAACCCGGCCCGTCGAACCCGATTTGCAGCAGTGTTTAAACTTATGTTTGCCCAACCCGAACCCGAAAGACCCGGGTTTAATTCAGCCCGATTTGTAATTGATCCGGGTTAGGGTTGACCACAACCCAAACCCGAGATAACCCGAACTCAAGAGTTACCCGAACGAGGGTAGCTTATCGGCACCAGGTTTTTTTGGGGCATTGAAGCGCCAATCGGGTCGAACGAGATGGCCAACTTGAGGGCGAGAAGGGCAAGGCCATCAGTCGCAGGCGAGAAAAAGGACAATATAAAGGCGGACTATCCGTATATTTTGTTTCACTTCCTGTCTCCTCTTTTTTGTTTACGGCACCTCCTCCTCCTCTTTGTTTCAGGTAAGACTTTTTTTAATACAATGTTAAAGCCCCGAGTTTAGCTTTTGCGTTCGACAAGGGATTTTGTTTTTCCATCTTTGGATCCATAATTCAATGTTTATTTACTTTGATAAAAGCATTTTTTTTTCATCAACCCGAAACTCAACCCGAACCCGATTTTTAAAATAGGGTTAGGGTTGAGGTTTTACAAATAGGGTTAGGGTTAGGGTTGACATTTTACAAATAGGGTTAGGGTTAGGGTTAAGAAAATCTCGAGTTTCATGAGACCGAGTTGCACCCCTACTCCCAGCACTGAGCTCTCCTCGGCCTCGCACGGCCTCGGCCTCGGCTCTTCCACTCGGCCTCGGCCTCGGCTCTTAGCACCAAGCTCCCCTCGGCACTCGGCTGCTCCCTTGGCCTCGGCCTTGCACGGCCTCGGCACTCGGGTGCCCCCTCGGCCTCGCACAGCCTCGACCTCGGCCTTAGCTTCCAGCATCGAGCTCCCCTTGGCACTCGGCTGCCCCTCGGCCTCGTACGGCCTCGGGACTTGGTTGTCCCCTCGGCCTCGGCTCTTCCACTCAGCCTCGGCCTCAGCTCCCAGCACCAAGCTCCCATTGGCACTCGGCTGCTCCCTCGGCCTCGCACGGCCTCGGCCTCGGCTTTTTCACTTGGCCTCGGCCTCAGCTCCCAGCACCGAGCTTCCCTCGGCACTCGGCTGCCCCTTGGCCTCGTACAGCCTCGGCACTCGGCTATCCCCTCGGCCTTGCATAGCCTCGGCCTCGGCCTCAGTTCCCTTCATCGAGCTCCCCTCGGCACTCGGCTGCCCCCTCGGCCTCGTACGGCCTCAGCACTCTGCTGTCCCCTCGGCCTCGCACGGCCTCGACCTCGGCTCTTCCACTCGGCCTCGGCCTTAGCTCCCAGCACCAATCTCCTCTCGGCACTCGGCTGCTCCTCGGCCTCGCACGGCCTCGGCCTTGCACGGCCTTGGCCTCGGCTCTTCCACTCGGCCTCGGCCTCAGCTCCCAGCACCAAGCTCCCCTCGACCTCGTACGACCGAGTGCTCCCTCGAACTCGCACGGCCTCGGCCTCGGCTGCCCCCTCGACCTCATACGGCCTCAGCTGCCCCCTTGACCTCGTACGACTTCTGCACTCGACTGCCCCCTCGGCCTCGCATGGCCTCGGCCTCGGCTCTTCCACTTGGCCTCGGCCTTAGCTCCCGGCACCGAGCTCCCCTCGGCACTCGGCTGCTCCCTCGGCCTCGCACGGCCTCGGCCTCGGCTCTTCCACTCGGCCTCGGCCTCGGCCTCAGCTCCCATCACCGAGCTCCCCTTGGCACTCGGCTACTCCCTCGGCCTCGGCTGCCCCGTCGGCTTCGTACGGCCTCGGCACTCGGGCTGCCCCCTCGGCCTTGGCTCTTCCACTTGGCCTCAGCCTCAGCTCCCAGCACCGAGCTCCCCTCGGCACTCGACTGCTCCCTCGGCCTTGCACGGTCTCGACCTCGGCTCTTCCACTCGACCTCGGCCTCAGCTCCCAGCACCGAGCTCCCCTCGGCACTCGGCTGCTCCCTCGGCCTCGCACGGCTTGGCCTCGGCTCTTCCACTCAGCTTTGGCCTCAACTCTCAGCACCAAGCTCCCCTCGGCACTCGGTTGCTCCCTCGGCCTCACACGGCCTCAGCCTCGGCCTTGAACAATGCCTTGCACATAAATAGTGCTATGCAAGCACTCCATAATCAATGCTCTACAAAGACTGCAAGTAGGTGGTGTGGGGGACACGTCTAGCCAACGCCGTAACAATCGACCATGCCCTGCAGCAGCCTGCAACAACCGTTTAAGCCAAGCAGCACCTGCCATCCAACTGCAGTCACCTACTTTGACGGGACATGGCCTGCAGCCTGACAAGTCGCATGGGAGTAAGCTCCACAGCGCCTAAGACTGCTACGTAGACCCGCTAACCCACTTTTTGCCAAAATCACGGGCGGTTACTGATATACAATGGGCAGTTGTCGATATCTACGGTGCATGCTTAGCAAATGCGCATCCACCCGCCGCTTATTGAGCCGATCTTAATGGAAGGATCCGACTATTATCGACGAAGGGTAAGAGGGACCCCCAAAGAGGTATATAAGACCCTGACCCCCAAGGAGGGGGAAGGGGCTGAATCTCTACTCTCTCATTCAAATCCCTGTCCTCCAAATCGCTGACTTGAGCATTGGAGGGTTCTCGCCGGAATCTCTAGCCCTCGAGACTTATTTGTAGTCCCACAGGCGCAAGAAGCTCGCCGGAGGATCCCGGGCTTGCTGGAGGAGGCGACCGGATGCTTGCGGACGTTCGAGGACGGTGCTTTGGCGTCAACAGTGAAAGTTGTGGCTTTCCGAGCATATATCATTCCCAGTAGTGCAATGTGCACGACAGAAGATCTGAAGTCTTTGGATGAGCCCTAATTTAATATCCAAGCACTAGTTAGCAAGGTTTATAGAGGTAACTTATGTTAGGATACTGCCATTGAAATCAGATGTATTTATACTTCTTAATTTTTTAAATTAATAAAAGAAGCATTTTTCTTCAATCGTGCCTCGTTTATATGAAAGATGAATGTTTATATGAAAATTCAAAATATATTATGAGGCTGTAATTTTAGTATAATGTATACAAGAGGATTAAAATTATAGCTAATATATTTAAATATATCCGTAATTGATAGAAGTAAGGATCTTCTATTGCTAATCACTCATACGGTCTATGAACATTCTGAATGTGATAATCTTATTCAGATTGTTGTGTAGAGACACTTAGTGGAGGTATTATATATAATAAGATTATATAGGGCTTGGACCAACATAATTTGAATCTTTATTTAAGACCGTTATAAAGAATTCATTTTATGTCACAAGATGATCATATGTAAATCAACCTTAATCCTGATTTAATCACAGGCTCCTTGATTGTGCTATTAGATCTTTTGTTTTGTTTGTTAAAGCTCATTTGATATTGGGACCAATATTGGATCTTTGATTTGTTTGTTAAAGCTCATTTGATATTGGGACCAATACTTACATCTTGGAGGTTTAATAACACATTGGGCTGGAAATGTGATTTAAAGATATGGAATTCATGGCTGTTGAAAAGAAGCTTAAAATTAGTTCCCTTAAGTATTGATTATGGGGCTAAACAGTTATGCGCACAATTTATGATTCGATCATAAATTAATTGTTTAACTAGTGAATCAATGGTACTTAAAGAAGAAAATTAGAGGGTATAACGGTTATTACACCTAGCTCTAATTATGAACTAATTATGGAAGGTTGAATTATATGTAATGATTATATCAATGGACTCAAGTTTTCGAGTAAAATTAATCTATAATTTTCAAGAGTATAGTCTCAAGTTTTTAGTGGAATAACTTCGAGATTAATAAACTAAATAAATAATTAAATAGTTTTAATTGAGTTTATTCAAATTTATTGGAGCTTAAAATTATGGGTCCATGGTCCCCACACTGTCTTAGGTTAATCGCATCGAATACTCTTTGATTGAATAATTAATGTGATTAATTATTTATTTTTCTTACTTTATAATAAGAGTTTATTATGAAGATAAATAATTAATTTGATTGATTATTTTTTTACATTTATTTTGATACAATAAATTAGTTATTGGACAAATAAAATATGTTTAGACACATTATTCATATAATAATTGATATGAATGATTGCACATAAGTGTTATTATGGAACATCACACAAGAGAATTTTGCTCTTGTAAGTGGCGCATATTATGAGTTGATGAAAAGAGAGAAATTTTATTTATTTTTAATATTTTTGATAATGTGATTATTAAGAATATTAAAAATAAAATAATAAAATTTGATTTATTAGCTATTATTATATTTAATTTAGGTATTATTTACAATTAGTTGCAAATAAAAAAATAACTTTGATATGATGAGTTGAAATTAAATGTTGTAACAGATAAACATTATCTAAATGTTGTAACAGAATCTAAATTAAAAGTTGTAACAGATAAATGTTATCTACATCAAATGTTGTAACAGATAAATATTATCTACATCAAATGTTTGTAACAGATAAATGTTATCTAAATTAAATATTGTAATAGATAAACGTTATCTAAATGTTGTAATAGATAAACGTTATCTAAATTAAAGCCTATAAATATGGCATAAGAGGAATGGTAAGAAAAAAATTGAAAGAAAAGTCTTTTTTTTTTTCTTTCTTATTTATGTGCGCCAGAATTGTGACCTGTAAACTCTACCATGGGATTCGTCTATTCATGTTAAACGGTCCGCATGCTTCTGCTACACACATATATATATATATATATATTGAAAACCAACAACTTTAAGCGTTTGTTATTCATGGAAAATCATTAAATAGAGAAAGAGAGAGGGGAATTTACAGAGCACTTCTATTTTCGTTTGAGCAAAGAAATCACTAATTCTAGGGAAAGATTGGCATATTTTGGATTCTTTATTTGTGGTAAAATGTTATTACTCTCTTTAGGTTTTATATGTCCCTTTCTAATTTAAGTACATGCTAATTAGCTGATTCAATTTTTTCTTTAGTGTTTGATAGCTTTTTGGTTATCTCTGGATAAATGTACATGATAGTATTTATTCAGGGGATAGCTAAGGAGATAAGCACCTTTTTAAAATTACTACTCTGTCATTAAGGAATAACTTTAGTTATTCCTGGGTTCCTAGGGAATAAGTTCAGGGGATAACCCATGCTGGTTAAACTTTTTCAGATAGCTTTTGGGGATAAAAGAGGATATCTAAGAAATATCTTCTCTTATCCCATGTATCAAACAGTGACTTAGAGAAGTATAATATGGATATGCATTAAAAATGAGAGTGCCCTGAAAAGAAGCGATCAAGATAGGGTACTTAATTAGATTTAATTTTTTTTAATCAGCTTTCAATGTCATGATCTGTTCAAGAGTCCATTCAATGCTTTCAATCCTTTATATCATTCTTTTATGTCTTTAAATTTTTTATTTATGGCACTACGCATATATGATGCATTATAAAATTTGCCTTAAAAGAAAGCTATCAAACACTTTCTTTTTTTTTTGGTGTGGTGGCAATTACATGTTTTATGTGTCCAATCAATTATAGTATTTAAAATTTAAGAAAAAAAAACACTAGCTGAATAAAATGGCTATGCACCATCCCCACTTCCCCTCCAAAAAAAAATAAAAATAAAAACATATAATGTCATTTTATATATTCTATTAGTTATGCTCAAGAAACTCTAAATCATCATCATCCTGTTGACAGCGTAAACCTCGCTTAACTACAGCCAGGATATCGCAGCGAAGAACAATTGAACTTCCTTTTCAATCACGTTCTCGACATCACTTTCCATGCACGCCAACAAATAATTAAAGTTCCCTATTGCATTCGATGGAGAAAATTAACCTGCCAGCTTTGCGTCCAAATTTGCCTGATTAGAACTTGCCAAGTAATTAACAACATGACCTCGCTGCCAAAATACACGTTAACATCCTTATCGGCATTCTTTGGTTTGCATGGTGAAAGACGACCCAAATGCCATGAATCCTAAGGATTGTCATTTAGTGGCAAGGAAAAAAAAAAAAAAACAAACTTCCAACAGAGAGGTGGACCTGGATAGAAGATGACAGTGCCTTGATTGAGGCATGGCAGCTCTGGGTCTAGTTGCCAACAGGCAAGCCTAGTCAAGCCCGTTGTTTTTTTTTGACCGAACGGTAGCGAAGGAAAGAGGGCTGAGAGCAACACTAGCTCCGTGGGCTGAGAGCAAAATAGGCATGGTTAAATTGGATGACGTAATTGAAAAAAAAATAATAATAATTAATAACAAACAAAATGTATATACTTCTGACATAATTCAGTCAACACTGCAGTTCCCGGAAAACAAACCATCTCACAATCTATTGGACTCCAAAAAATTATCTTAAAATTGTAACAAGGGGAGTTTCGAGGCCGTTCATAACGATTGACCTAATTATATCTACTTTCTGAATCAATGTTTTAAAAAGCAAATCAAACAATAAATCAGCTTTTGATATTTGAAGCATGAATCAATTGATTTGATTGAATAAATCGCTTTAATCGAATCAAATAATATATAATTAATTTTTAATTTAATAATATAAAATAATAAAATATAAATATTAAATTATAAAAATATTTTTAAAAAGATAGTATTAAAGCTGAATGATGACGCTAAGCTAAAAGAGGACAGATGGGTTGTTTTATGTGTAAATTAGAGTAAAATTTTAATTTTAATTTTATTTATCAAAACTATGTCTAAAAATTGGGATTGAATTGATTGTTCATAATCTGATAGGTTCAATAGATTTTTTGATTTTAATCGAATCATATATAAGCTAATTTTAATAATAAAATTAAATCAAATTGATGATCGGTTGACCGATCTTATTCGATTTTAAAACCATGCTTCGCACTCTCCCACAAAAAACGAGACATTAGTCCCACAAAAGCTTTATTTTTATAGTATTCTTCTATTATTATTATTTTTTGGGTGGAGGAGGGGGGTTTGAAATGATTTTGAGGAGAAAGGCTGACAAGGTAAAAAAGAATTCTGAGAAACATTCTTAGGTCTCTTTTGTAAAAATTAAATATGTCAATCTAGAACATCTCATATTTAATTTTCTCCAGCCATAAAGGTTCTAAAGGAGATGTTTACCTTAGCAACAGAATAAAAATTATCTATGATGCACATTTTATGATTATGGTAAAAGGCCAATTAATGATAATAATGTTATTAAAAAATGATTTAATTAAAAATGATTTCTATATGCTTCCAACTAAGAATATATAAGCATTCGTATATATATTAAATATATATTAGAAAATAATATTCATGGTGTGTGAGATTATTTAGTGAAAAAAAAATTGTTTCAAGATAATAAATTAAAGAGTTTAAATAAAGAGTTAAAAGAGTCAGGCCTGAGAGGCGGATTAAACCACTGCCCTTAAGAAAATTTGGTTCCTTTCTCGTGCGAAGAAAAATTGGACCACTCTTCTTCAAGGTACAATTCGGAAGCTAAAACTCCAACGTTCGTTGGTGGCACGATCTCAACACAACGCGGATCAGCAATCTTCAAAAAAATTAGCAAGCTACAGAGTTGTTGTTACAATTCAAAAAAAAATAAATGGGATGGTGCCCTATTATAGACTTTTTTTTCCTTAAAATGGGCGTCAAATTTTTTTTTTTCAAAAATCAAAATGGCCGACATTTATTTTTTTAAAAACGCCCAACATTTAGTTTTTTAAAAAAAAACTGCGAGCATTTGGTTTATTTTAAAACGGCCAAACATTTGGGATTTTAAAATGGTAAGGCGTTTGAAAAAAATAGCTTGCGTTTTTTTTTTTTTTAATGCTAAGCGTTAACAATCCCCTAAAAAAATAAAAATAAAAGAATAATAACCAAATAAATAAAAATATTAAATTCAATAAGCAATTTCAAAACTTTAAAATTTTACTGTGCTTAGTGCAAGTACATTGTAAGTTTGAACTTGCATTTAGTATAAAATATACTATGAAGATGAGCTGATCATAATGCGGGTTAGCGCTATTTAGGCCATGCGCTTGCCTTGATTTTATGAGAGTTACTAAAGATTCGCCCCGGTCCATAGTCACAGCCTCACGACTACTCTCACTAAGGTAAATCCTCCAAGGGTATGTGCAATAGAATCATACCTCGCTGAATTTACATCCTTGGATCTTACTGGTAGATCCTCCAAGGGTACATGACCTCGCTAAATTTACAGCCTTAGATCTGCTCAACCTAACCATCACAATAAAGCACCACACCATAGGGATGGGATGAAGACAGTCTCCTAAAGTAGTGCTTCCAGATATCACCTCAGAGATCGTTTCCCTTTGAACCTTAACCATAGGGTTACCATGACGGTAGGGGTCCAATATGGGCGTAAGCTCCATCCCCCTCGATGTCTCAAATACCTCAGCCTTTGAAAGGCCTTTGGTTAAAAGATCTGCCAAATTATATTTTGATCTTATATCTTTAAAATATCCTTTTTACATTTTTGAACAACTTAATTATTTGAACAGCCAGAGATTACAAATAATGGATGGACTAATGACAGTAATGTAAACAGAGAAAGACTAATTATGCCATATGAATGACAATAATCGACCATGCTACTTCACAAATGAACTAAAACAGAAGAACAAACAACTATTGCAACTAAATTGCAAGCAGAGAGATAATTGAATTACTTGTTCCATTCAAAGTTGCTGATAGCCCTATCATCAAAACTCAGAAAGAACGTTTTGAATTTCATCACTTACAATTCATCCTAAATTTCAAAAATGAAACACTGATGTCCCCATTGTAAACCAAGATTACCACAAAATATAATCTACAAATGAACATCATAGACTTGCATAGAAGTAAATTCATGAAATTGTTTCACTATCCATAATCCATGTTGTGCACCATTACCCCACAATACTGAGACTACTACGTCACATCATCAGAAGACTTAATGGATGGCATTAAACATTTTTTTTCCTTTTGTCATTCTAAAATTAGCTAAAAGAAACTACCAAACTAACCTTAGATAAGGCCATCCTTGTCTTAGCAAATAACCATTATTGTCACCTTAATAACAACATTTTTTAGGATTGCAACAAACGGTATAAATTTTTGTGAAGCAAAAATGATCCCATGATATAACTAACAATCATAGATGAACGCACTACACACATAAATAAAAAAATAAACTATTTAATATGAATAATAAAATTAGGATCTAATAAAGATTCCATTTCTCTTACTCAAAGAAGCGGACTATTCATTCAGATCAAGAGGCAAATGAAAATATAATCAAGAGGCAAATGAAAATAAAAAAGATAACTTTGAATCCATGAAGAGA
The DNA here is from genome assembly GCA_900491605.1 of Calamus simplicifolius. NCBI lineage: Eukaryota > Viridiplantae > Streptophyta > Magnoliopsida > Arecales > Arecaceae > Calamus > Calamus simplicifolius. The sequence goes on from UESW01003961.1 coordinate 1,399,669, forward strand.
TCAGATCGCATCCAAACCAAAATCTCCTTTATCCCTAAGGGTTGCCATATGGTCCAAGCTAGATTCAGAGAGGAAGACTAGAAAATGAAAATGACTTTGTTACAAAATTGTTTGAATAATTCGAACAATTTTTTTCTCTTTTTTTTTCACACAACAAGAGAACAAAATATTCTGCTACAACTGAAAAAAAATTAAATACAATGCAAATAAATTATAATTAATTTGCTTCAAATCTTTTGTTATTGAAAATGATTTTTGTGTGCTTTCAACTAAGAATATGTAAGCATTCATATATATATATATATATATATATATATATATATATATATATAATTTTAGAAAATAATATTCATGGTGTGGTAGATTATATTGAAAAGAAAATTGTTTCAAGATAAAAATAAGTTAAAGAGGTAAAAGAGTCAGGCCTAGGAGGTGGATTAAACCAAGCCCCTTCTCGTGCCCTAAAAAGATTTGAGCCCCTTCTTATCCTAAAAGAAATTTGGTTAGTGAAAACTCGTCGAACAGCATCTTCAAAAAAAAAAAAAAAGCCAAAACCGCAAAATTAGAAGATCATAATGGTGCCCTATTTATGAACTTTATTTTTATCAAAACGGCTGACGTTTTATTTTTTAAAAAACAGCCAGCATTTAGTTTTTTTTAAAAGAACTTCGAGCGTTTGATTTATTATAAAACAGCGGACGTTTGGGTTTTTAAAACGATCAGGCGTTAAAAAAAAAAAAACAGCTGACATTTGTTTTTTTTTAATGCTAAGCGTTAACAAATAAACTTCTATTTTTCATGATATATATAACATAACAACAGAATTTATTTCATATAATAAGATATATAATGTGGACATTAGCCTTACGGCATCTCAAAAGCAAATCAACAAGTTCAAATGGAATTTTGGAAATTGGCTTGTTGCCAATCAAAGCATTGCATGAGATGACAGCAGTAACCTCAACTTCTTGCTCTTTTTCTGCTTTCCTCCCACTAGATGACAACACCTACCTAATATATATACTTCGAGAGTTACAAACAAATTCCTAAGTTCTATCCTTATTTTCCCCTGCCTCCACATGCGTTGGTGGACCACATGGCACATGATCACAGATCGTCATCTCTGAGGAGATGCTGTTGATAAGATTAATACCTAACAAAATCATAATCTAAACTGTGGTCTGTAGCATGATCTTGTCTTCTTTTGGAGGGAGTTTCGTACCATAATCCTTTTTTTTTTTTTTGCCCTTTTTTTTTGTACTACAACCTTGTTATCTTTGACTCAATAACCAAGCCAACAAAGAAGTAGCATTTAAAATTATATTTTGGCCTCAGACGTGCATGAATTGATCTCCTTGGACCCGTATGGCATTGCCGTTCTAATTTGACTTCAAAAATGAATTAAATATCGGTTTTTGGTAGGATGGATTAAATCATGATGAATTGTCCTGCTCTACGTCTGATCCAAGTTGGTTTCAAGTCTCTCTGATTTTGGCAAGATTGGGCTTTCAAAGTTTCTTTGGTTCCTGATGGGTTATAAGTATAGAATGGATGTCTACGGTTCTTCTCGTCCTATCTTTCTCATGATCTCCGATGCTTCTCAGCACATACGTGGTCTCTGAACGGTCACGGCATACCAGATTTGCTATCGAGGAATTAGATTATTTTCTTGGCAACCGTATTTCTTGGCTATCGAGGAATCAGATGCTTATGAGGAAAATCAGATCATTGTCCGTGGATTGTGCCCGTGCTCTTGGTTTTGACACCTCTGGGGTTCCTGCTTCGGAGCGAATAATACTTTGATGGGAGTTCGCGGTAGACTAGCTGGTTCGGCCTTCATCATACGCGGTCCACATGGCAATATGATTGCGGTCCACATGGCAATATGATTGCGGCTGGTGGATTTGGTTCTCTGGACTTCTCGGTCGGCTGGTATTTCTTATGCTTTTCAGACTCTTCAAGCTCAGAGGCTTGTAATTGAGGGAGAGTGCTCCTGTATCCACCAATCTGATCTTAAGAGATATTTGGACCATGCTTCAGAGGTGGTAACTGCCCAGATTCGTCATGTATTCCGTGAAATCAACACGATAACTGACTGGGCAGCGAGCTGACTGGGATATGGACGGGATGGCTTAAATTTTATTCTGATCTGGGCTGACCCATATTAGATTAGTGTGATCGTCCGTTTTATAAAAAAAAGTTTCTTTTTGTTGATCAAATTAAATTTTTTTTAAGAAAAAAATTTAATTAGGCCTATTTTAAACTTTTAAGAACCGCTTGGTTGAAGGAGCTGCAATTGAGCCTTAATTTAAGACCCATGCTTGATATAAGTGTTCACCTTGAGAATTGAGTAAACCCAAATATATCCATCCAAGTATACCATGGTATGTGATTAGGATTATGAAAAAAGCACTCTGAACCAAGCAATCCAAAACAAGCTCAAAAATCCAAGAAAAGATTTGAGGAGACTTATATATATATATATATATATATATATATAAAGAAGCAATTGGCAAAGGATTTCATTGTCCATGTCAATTCAATCATTAACATATGCAATCATTATACACATTTATTTTTTTAAAAGAAAGATATGTAAATTTATATTTATATGTAGCTGAAAAAAAAAAAAAGCTTAGATGAGTTAAATTGTATATCATATAAATTTATTATGGCAAGTATTTATTAAAAAAAATATGACTTGTCAACATTTAAAATTATTGATTAATCCTTTAAATTTATTTTTTTTCATCCATAAGGTCTAGCCATCAAAACAACTCAAAAGGTTTGTCATAAATCAGACAACTATCATCCACACAGAGAGTTCAAAAAGCTGGTCCATAAATCAATGACCCATCAAGAAAAAAAAAAAAAAAAAGTAAGATCCAAGATATGCACATATCTTAGGAACACTCATTATAACAAAATATTGAAGTCCCAATAAAAAAAGAGGAAGGAGAGGAAGACAGCTATCAATAGAAGGATAAGGAATAGGTCTAGCTACATACAAATAAGGAAAGGAGGTAAAAAAGGAAAGAAAAGTCTTGCTAAAATAGCTACAAGGAATCCTTTCCTTCTTTTTATTAGTCTCTCCCATCGAGTTCAATGTCCTATTTTTATGCCTTTTTTTATATATAATTTAGGTTCATATTTTCTTTGATTTAAAAAGGCCACCAATCAAGCACAATCCTGAATAGCTCTTCTTACTAATTGAATGGAAAGTAAAGATTATTTCTTTCCTCTCATGCGGTGCATTGGATAACTGAGCCGGATTGTTTAGAAAGAGAATAAGGGATTAAGAGAGAGAAATTATTTCAAAAATATAGAATTATTAAGTTGTCATATAACACTTTCAAAATATAACCAATCTATATTAACCCAAAAAAAAAAAGTTAAAGAAACTAAGTAAAAATTTAAACATTTGGAATCGAAGTATTTCTCTTGAAAAGTTGAAGAGGTATTGCTGTGATTTTTCTATTTTAATGATTTAAGTTTTTGCCTCATTATCATTTAATGTGAACAAAGAAATTAATATGGTATAGAGGGGTTGGTATCCACCATATTGAGATGACATAAAAGTAAGTATCCATTATATTGAATCAACCCAATTTTGAAGTGCCATGCTACCTTTTTCTTTAGCTCCACATTAAAATTAAGTAATGGAGGGTAGTATAAAATATTTTTTTTCTTGAAAAGTACTCATATAATTATTTGCAAAGAAAGAGGAATGAATCAACACAAAACAAGTTAGGATATGAGATTTTGCATTAGTATCATTTGAAAATATATTTCACAAGAACAATTAAATTTTTCATGAGAAGCATCTATATATATTAAATATAACTAAAGGGATAGATGGTTGAACCATATCGACATACAAAAATAATTTAGAACATCTAATTAAAAATTTTAAGTTTTAGGATTAAAGTGTTTTTCTATTAAATTTGAAAGAGTGTTGCACTATTTTTTCTATTTTTAATGATTTAACTTTTAACATAATAAGAGAGATTAATATAATAGGTGAGGAGAGGTATTTAGGAAAAGTCTTCCTTTGGCATGCCCGGTGATCAATCACCGCACGGAGTGTATGCGTCCTGCATCACATGCGATGCACAAAGATCTTTTTTAAGTATTTATCATGTTGAGTTGGCCCACTCCTTAAGCACCATGTCAGCTTTTCTTAAGCTTTACATCAAAATTAGATAATGAATGGGTAGCATAAAATATTTTTTTTTAAAATAAGATAATTATGTGTAGTAATGAAAAAAATCATTCAATAGGAAACAATTTATATCAAATACAATTAAGATATAGATGGTTAGCCTATATTGATATAGAAAAATAAATTATTAGATGTTAAATGAAAAAAATTGCACTTTTGGATCAAAATTTTTCTATACCGGAATTGAAGAGACGTTGTTGTAATTATTTTATTTTTAATAATCCACTTTCACTCAATTACCATTTGGCACGATAAGAATAATTAATATGGTATATAAGGTAAGCATTAATCATATGGAGTTAGCCCTCTTCTAACCATTGCACTAAAAAGGAGGCAATAGGTAAATAGTATAAAATATTTTCTTAAAAGTTATTAAAATAATTATTAATGAAAGTGAAAAAAATTAATTAATACAAAATAAAGCAAGAAATGAGATTCAATGATTATCATTATTCAGAAATATTAAGTTTTTTCACAAGAAAATGTATGTGTAAATTCAATTGCAAATTTTCATAATAAAGAGATTCAATAGTAAGCTTAAATTAAAAAGAGATAAAAAGGCAAGAAAATATATGTGATAATGAAAGAATCTTTTTTTTATTATTTTCTTTTTCACTAAGGACTTTCCTTTTACTAAAATAGATATAATCAAAGATAGTGTAAACTTTCTTTTTTTTTAAAAAAAAATTCTTCTTCGCTCTATTTGTTCTATTAATGGAAAGAAAAATTTTAATGCCTTTCCATCTTCATAAATTAAATATAATTAATTTGAAGTTTAGACTTATCTTTTTAGACTTTTTCTATTTTTTAATTTATTATTTATTTTTATGAGGGTAAGGTTTTATGGGGCAGCTGGAATTTGGGAAATTCTATTTGGCCCGCATCTTTTGCTTAGGAGCCCCCATTTACCTAAACTACCCCTTCCCCCCTTCACCCCCCATCCCTCTAGCTTCGGCCGAGTCAGACCCGGCCCAAACATTAACCCGGCTAAGGGCTTGGGTCATCGAGTCACTGGTTCAACCATTGGATCACCAGTTAAACCATCGATCAATTATTTTAATATAAAAAGTATATTTATTAATAAAAATTATTTTTAATTAAATAAACAAATAAAACTAATTTTTATAATTTTCTTTTTCTAGAAAAAATCTTTTTTGGTATCTTATTTAATCTCTAAAATTTTCTTACTTTCAATACCCATTTAGTCTGATTTAACTTTTTCTTAAAAAAAATTTTAAAAAAATTTATCCGAGTTTCCTTTATTTTCATCATTTTTTCTTTATGTCTCTACTTTCCCGTCTTGATTCCTATAAAATTTTTATATTTTTATCTTTTTTTTTTTTTTATTCTCCTCTTATCAATGATCTTCTTTGCATGATCTCCTCTTTTTCATAAAACTTATGAGCATAATGCAGAAAAAGTTGCAATAAACTCTTAGGAATTTGAAACGCCAAAAGCCAAAAAATTTTAAACAGCATCGATAAACCCGTGACCCGGTTCAGACCGGGTTGACTAGTTCACGAGTGAACCGAACGAGTTGATCGGGTTATTCTGGATCTCTTACATATCCAGTTTTATGCTAGAATCGGACTAGCTTGGCCTCCGGGTTCCGATTCAACCGGTTCAACCGATCGGTCCGGTCCATTCTAACAACTATAATCATAGTTGTCAGACCCAGCCTGGACATTGATCCGGCTAAGGGCTTGGGTCATCGGGTCACCGGTTCAACATCGGGTCACCAGTTGAACCATCGATCAATTATTTTAATATAAAAATATATTTATATTAATAAAAATTATTTTTAATTAAATAAACATATGAATACTAATTTTTATAATTTTTTTTTCTAAAAAAAATCTTTTTTTGGTATCTTATTTAATATCTAAAATTTGCTTACTTTCAATCTGTATACCCATTTAGTCTGATTTAACTTTTTCTAAAAAAAATAAAAAAAAAATTTATCCAAGTTTCCTTTATTTTCATCATTTTCTCTTTATGTCTCTACTTTCTCATCTTGATTCCCATAAAATTTTTATATTTTTACCTTTTTTTCTTTTTTTATTCCTCTCATCAATGATTTCTTTGCATGATTCTCTTTCTTTTTCCATAAAACTTGCGAGCATCCCAATGGATAAAAAGTTACCATAAACTTTCAGGAATTTGAAACACCAAAAGCGAGAAAATTTGAAACAACATCGATAACCCGTGACCCGGTTTAGATCAAGTTGACTGGTTCACGAGTGAACCGGACGGGTTGATCGGATTATTCCGGGTCTCTTACATATCCGGTTTTATGCTAGAATCGGACCGGCTTGGCCTTCGGGTCTCGGTTCAACCGGTCAGTCCGGTCCGGTTTTAACAACTATGCTCTCTGTTCGCCAAGAAGGCCGAACATAATTAATTCTTTTCGGTCCAGCAGGCCGAACGTGGGCCGAATAGAGAAATTCTTCTGTTCGGCTCTGTGTGGCCAAACAGATTCTTTTCGGTCAACTAGGGCCGAACATGTTGACTTAGTTCGGCTCTATGTGGCCGAACAGATTTGACATGTTTGGCCACACAAGGCCGAACAACTCACGGGAAAAAAAATCGAAGACGAGGATATAAATCAACCTTTGCGACTGTATAACCTTTTCAAATTACTAGTTGCTTGTTCATTGCTTGATTATAGTTAAAATTTTTTAACCAAGCTTTAAATGATCGGATCCAAGTGTTTTGATCTGGAGCGAGGGAGGAGGGGTAGGCGAGGAGGGGCTGTTTTCACCTTGAGAGGGCTACCGAGCATGAAGGATTATTTTTTTTAAAGCCAAATATGTCAATTTTTTTTAATTTGCCCGGGGTGGTGGTTGCGCTACAGAGGAAAAGTCGCGGGCCAAATAGAATTTCCCCTGAAATTCCCGTCTATATATTTACGCCTCCCCTCCTTCCCGCTCCCACGCTCGGCACGTAGAGGGAGGGGAAGCGGGGATAGCCTTCGTTCTTCCAAAAATCTGGGAAGCTGTTGGAGGCCAAATAGGGCGCTACGGCGATGCAGAGGCTTTTCCTCCGACGGCTCTCCTCCGTGGCCCGAAACAGAGGTTTATCTCAACTGGCCGGGGCCGAGGTATTTCCCCGAGAGGAGAATCCCGCCGTCCTTCTCAAGATGCCCCCCTTCGACTACTCTCCTCCACCGTACACCGGCCCGCGGACGGCGGAGATCCTCCGGAAGCGGTCCGAGTTCCTCAGCCCCGCCGTGTCCCACTTCTACAAGAAGCCCGTATGTCATCTCTCTTCACCCAAAAAAAACGGATTTTTGTTTCCTCAAAATTTTCTTGTGAATTTAGTTTGACATATTCGTTGGTTAGATCTGATCGGGATTATCGGATCGTTCGAGTCCGTGATGATATTCCGCAGGACTGCGTGTGAAAAGTGATCGCTTCGTCTATAGTGGATCGCAGCCATTTATTATAACCAACCTTATTAAAAAGAACAGAAGGAAAAAAAAAAAAAAAATAGCGGTCGGCTTTCTTTGGACAATTGATCTGGCTGGATTCAAGTAATGATTTGGAATGATGTATTAAACGGTTCAAATAGATTTTAAGAAAGATCTAAAATTTTTGCATCTTTATCAGAATATAGAAAGAATTTATGTAGTTTGCCATTCTTTTTAGAGGAAAAGCGTTACAAGATTCTTAACCTTGTCACCGTAAATTTCTAACGCATTTGAAATTGATTTGGGTAATCGGTCCACAATACTTATTTCTGATTATTCTCAACTGATGGAGCTAGAATAAGTTTGTTAGTTTTGTTATTAAAAATTGATTTAATTAATTTGCACAAATCTCTTTTAGATTGATATTAAAAAATGTTTTAATTAATTAGCACAAATCTCTTTAGATTGTTATTGAAAATGATTTATGTGTGCTTGTATCTAGAATATATAGAAAAATTATCACACAATAAGAGCAAGCCTGATAGACGGTTTAAACCACTGCCCTATTTGGCTGGTCCAGATTGAGGGTGGACGGCATGACGACGCCGATCAGCAATCTTTAAAAAAAACACAAGTTATTTTTAAAATTTTCGCTTTGGAAGCCTATTTATAGATTTTTTTTCTCGAGAGTTTGTTTTTAAAATTTTTTGGGCGTCAATTTGTTAGCATTTAGTTTTTTTAGAAACGAAATTTTAAACGGCCGAACGTTTGGGTTTTTAAAACAGTCAGGCATTTGGGTTTTTAAAAGCGTTTAGGAAAAAACGGTTGGCGTTTGTTTTGTTTTTTTTTAATGCTAACGCTTGGCGTTAACGAGTTTTGCTCCATTGTTCGACAGACTTCTTATCTAATATAACTTAATTAATATTCGAGGGTACGTCATTGCATTACTTTCTTCTTGATAATCAAACTGAAATAAAGATGAATAAGCAACTTTCAAATAGAAATTCTGATCTGCCTGCCATTTTTTTTGCAAGCTGTCTAGCTGTTATTTACCACCACTAAAATAATGGTCTTTTCCTTGTGATGTTTAATTGGTTGTGATATGAGTATAATCTAAACAATCATTATTGGGGACCTTTGTTGTCTTATGATGCTGAATCTTGTTGTTTCTGTGGTTTACGATATTTATATATGCAAGATGTGCTAAAGAATGTTAATTTTGTGGTTTTACAGTTGAATATAGTTGATGGTAGTATGCAATTTTTATTTGATGAGGATGGGCGTCGCTATCTTGATGCATTTGGTGGGATTGCTACTGTTTCTTGTGGCCACTGCCACCCTGAAGTTATTGAGGCTATAATGAGTCAGATGAAACGGGTGCAACATTCTACTGTTTTATATCTAAACCATGCTATTGTAGATTTTGCTGAGAAATTGGCCTCTAAATTTCCTGGTGATCTGAAGGTTTGGTTCTTCTTCTCCCTTTGTATTTCATAGAACATCTAGCTTCTTCCCAGTTTATTGATCTTTTTAACATGTTCTCTTTTCACAGGTTGTTTTCTTCACAAATTCTGGCACAGAGGCAAATGAACTGGCATTGTTGATTGCAAGGCTTTATACTGGTTGTCATGATATTATATCTGTCAGAAATGGGTACCATGGGAATGCAGCTGGAACAATGGGTGTAACTGCTCAGTCTAACTGGAAATTTAATGTTACTCAGGTACATAACTACAGCAATAATACTTTTAATGCTCACAACTCAGACAGAGACCACTAATACACACACACATATATATATATATATATATATATGTGCACACAAAGTTCAGAATTTGATCATCTTGCCCATCCTTAAATCCATAGGGATTCTGGATTCTGAAGCCATCTCACCTTTTTCATTTTTTTCATCTTTGAGATTTATGAATTGTGTGGATTCAAAAATGAAAAAGAGAGGCTTGATTGCATTCGAATATATGTAGTTTTGATTAAATCTTAATGAAGTCAATGATAATTTCTCCCTTATGATATGTAATTAAATTTATATAATACTAAATCATGTTTCAAAGTGATTAGGCCTGTTTAATCTTCCCTCAAATAACACCACCACCACCATCAACAATAAGAATGATAACGTTGACATGTGTAATAATGATCTTGATTAGGTCAGAGGTAGGATTTTCCTGTCACATGGGAGAGTGGCTTCCTTTTTTGTTTGTATTAATTCTCTGTTTCTAGTAATGCAATATGTCTCCTTCTAAAAGTTTCTTTTTTATTCTAGTTTATTCACAGCTCATTTTTGGTTGTCTTCCAATTTGGGTGATGCAATTAAGTAAATATTGATTAATCAACAGCCCATTTGGAAAAACTTAAAAACAAGGAATTCAATTAGTCCCTCTATTTTTAAGCGTTTTCTTTGTTTGACATGCTTTTAAGCCTAAAGAATTCAATTGAATTGAAGCCCAAAAACCTGATTTCCTTGCAACTACAATTCACACCAAAATTGGTATGATTTAGGAAGCTAGAATTCATTTTATGAGACCCATTTATACAAAGATTAAAATATCCATTTTTAACGCTTACTCCTCACTCGTCTTCCCATTCGGCATTTCATGTTGTACTTAACTTATTATTGACTCTTAATAGGTTTAACACATATATGTATATGTGTGTGTGTGTTAATGGTCATAAAACATCAACTTGATAAGAACTAAAAAAGAGATAACCATAGAGGAGTGATATTTGAATTTTATATAGATTCAATTCATTTTGATCCATTCCAAACAATATATTCAGTTGGATTCTAATATTTTAAGATTTATTCCAAACACATAAAGTCTTTCAGAAATTCATTTCAATCCAACTCTATTAATAGAATTCAATTGTAGAATTGATTCCAAATGGAGTGTAATATATTATTAGGCTAATGATGAGAAAATGTTTCGTATTAGTTGTAAAAATACTGATATCTATCATTTAATTCAGCCTAGCTTTCTATATTTTGATCCTTTTCTGCTGTTACCAGACTGGAGTGCACCATGCGCTGAACCCAGATCAATACAGAGGTGTTTTTGGATCAGATGGAGAAAAATATGCAAAAGATGTTCAAGAGATCATCGAATTCGGAACTTTTGGGCAAGTTGCAGGTTTCATTTCGGAAGCCATACAAGTATGCTATGATCAATAGTTTCCATTTGCTGCTTTTTTAATGTCACTTGTTAAACATTTTTTTTAAAAAAAAAGAATGCTCAATAATCAGTGCGGCCTTCCATGTTGATTTCACATATGAAATCATAGGGGTGTTGCATTTATTATTGAGACTTTTTCAATCTGTTAGATTTCTAAAAGCTGTTTGCTATGGGATTGCCAATTGTGATAAAGAAGGCTCCTTTATGCTTGACAGGGAGTGGGTGGAATGCTGGAATTAGCACCAGGTTACCTACCTGCTGTGTATAAGATAATAAAAAAAGCTGGGGGCCTCTGTATAGCAGATGAGGTTCAGGCAGGATTTGCACGAACAGGAAGCCATTTCTGGGGATTTGAGGCTCATGGTGTTGTGCCTGATATAGTAACAATGGCAAAGGTTAACTTCTTTGTCCCTTTCTTTTGTTGCTTTCTTCTTTCCGACAAGTCAGACAGAATTTTTGGATCTAGAAGCCTTTCTTGTGAGCATAGAATCATTGAGCAACCTAATGGAAAAGGTTTTTCTTTGATAGTGTCAGCGAGAAAATGTGGCATGTTCTTTGCAGGTGGATGTAATAGTAACTGCAAAATGTAGTAGTAAATTTGATGTTTGTACCCACCAGATTGTATCCAGAATGGTTGCTGAAACCCTCAAATAACATCTATAACTATATAATATTCCTGACATTGCTTTTAACTCAAAATCATTACTAAATGTTCTAGTTTCCAGTCATGTCTTTCAACTTTGCTCTGTTGGAGGGTTCAATTTAAGCTTGACTGATTCTTGTGCACTGTCATCAGGGTATTGGAAATGGGATACCTCTTGGAGCAGTTGTTACCACTCCAGAAATTGCTGAGGTCTTGACCCACAGAGCCTATTATAATACCTTTGGTGGTAATCCTGTCTGCACTGCTGGAGGGCATGCTGTTCTTAAAGTGCTTGAGAAAGAAAAGCTCCAAGAAAATGCACATGTTGTGGGATCTTACTTGAAAGATCGACTCAAGACCCTCCAAGAAAAGCATGAAAGTAAGCTTATCTCATAGATATTACCGTCACATTTATGCGTTGAAAGTTGCATTTGTTGCTTCAAAGCTTCATTATTATTTGCATATAAGGATGCTTGTAAATACCCTGCCATGGGAAGCATGCAATATCAACGTGCAGTTTTTTTGTGCAGTCAAAAATTTGGAGAACCAAAAGTCTTGATTCTATTAACAATCAGATTATGCTTTTATGCTTGCATGTGTCGAAGAGAATTGATAGGAAATGTAATAGTATTTAGGTGAGTATTTGTCATCTCAGGCTTTTGCCCACAGGAGATGGTAGCATGAAGGCAAACTCTAACACCAACCCATAAAGAAGACCCATTCTACTGACTCAAATTCATTCTGATTCAGGTTACAGCCCCAAGAAAGCTGTGATCACTGTAATGAGTTAGATGGTCAATCTGTTTGGAGAAGCTGCAATCGCAGCTGCTTTGCCATCGTCCCTTGCTCACCCTTATGTAATGAATGTAGCCTCATTCTACATTTGCCGAGGATGAGCTTTGTTTCCATCATACTAACATCCACCTTCAAACGGGTTCGGCTATGGTAGTTCTATAAGATTATTTTTTGGAAACTGACAGTCAATCCCACCATTCAAAGCCTTCAGCCTCTTACACGACCTCTTTATACATTTTCACTTTTTTCTTTTATTTATGGCACCATTCACCTACAGCCAAAAACATTATGATAAAAACCCCTTCAAACATCAAAATCTTATTTTCTGTCTCCCCTGTCACTTATTTTGCTCATCCTTAGCATGTTAGGCTGTTTCTTCTGTATTTTATGAATATGAGGTCTAAGATATCTACTAATTAGATATTTCATAGGTCTGATGTGTGCCCTTCTATATGAATGCCATTCTTACAAATTTTGACAAAACAACTATCTATTTTCCCTTTTTAATTTCCTTTAATTTCTCTTAATTATTATCAGGACTTGTTATACATTTCCTTCATTTTATTTTAAACGACACTAGCTGCATCAGTTTCAGAAATTGTGTGCTTGTTCTGTATTTGCGTTGCTTTCTGGAAATATCTTTTGATATTTTGGTGTTCGGTTTGTTCAACACTCTCCAGTTATTGGTGATGTGAGGGGAAGAGGCTTGATGCTTGGAGTTGAGCTAGTTACTGACCGCCAACAGAAAACTCCAGCCAAAGCTGAAGTTCTGCACGTCATGGATTTGATGAAAGGTGCGCCTTTTTTTATTTTACGCAGTGTTGCAAAATGGCCTTTTTGTTTAGCAAAAAGACCATGAATCTTTTAATTTCTGGAGTAGTTTATTGCAGCCACACCATCCTGATGGCAGTAGCTCATAGGATGGCTATAGCATCCAGTGAGATCAATGAAGTGTGGCAGCGATTTGAATACCATACATGACTACTTGTCTGTGTTAAAATATGGTTTTCCCCGTTTTCCCCACCAACATTCTATAAATTTGCTTCCTGATAAACCTGAATTCTTGGTGCAGATATGGGTGTATTGGTTGGGAAGGGTGGCTTTTATGGGAATGTATTCAGAATAACGCCTCCTCTGTGCTTTACCAAGGAAGATTCTGGTGTGGTTTCACTCAAACTTTGCTTCAGTATTACTGTATTGCTGTGATGGTTGAAGTTCGTGATAACTTTTCTAACTCCATGTCATTTATTTTCTTTGCTGCAGACTTCTTAGTTGACGTAATGGACATTGCATTGTCAAAGCTGTGAAACCTAAGCTGAATGGAATTGTGGTTATTTCTGTCTGGCCTATAAATCTCTTTTCGGGGTTACAGAAAATAATAAGGGCTTAGTCCCATAAGGAGCTGGGGGAGACAGCACCTCGTTGTCTTTCTTTCTTAGACCCTGAACTATTACTGTATGAATGAACGAATGAATGGTTGTGATATTGGCTATTATTATAAATCATTTGTGGTAATAATAACATAAACTTCTCTTATTATCGGTCCACATCCTTAACCTCAGATCATGGCTAACTGGGTAAGTCTGGTCTGGGTTAGTGCCTTTCAAAGAATGAAGCAATACCGAGTGTGTGATTACTTTTTCTTTGCAGACAGAAAATTTTAGAATGGGAATTTGGAATACAATTCGTGGGAGTAAGAAAATGGGGATCATTCGTGATCCGAAATTTGGCCTTACATGATCACGTAGCATTGAGCCATCTGTCCTTTGCTCTTGGGCTGGCCGATCTAATTTTGGTTTGGATTATAGGTCCGGTTCAAATTGATTCGGATTAGATTTAGATTTAAAATTAAAGTCTAAAAAGAATTTCAAACCATACATACACTAGTACTTGACTTAACCTCAAGGTCCGAAGAAAACCCAAAGTACTTGACCCTTAGATGAAAAGCTCGTCCAAATTAAATCTAAGACTTGATGGGCTTTTAAATGATACAGTGAAATTCTTTTAGAATAGCTTTTTATATAATAGCAAATTTTATAGTGTGAGATTCAATGTGATTATTGTTGGGTGTGGCAAATGGTGGCTACCTAATTCATAATTGATCTGAGGCTAGAGTTATACTCTATGTCCTTATCCTTTTGATGAAATCAGCACTACAATTCATCAAAAATATCGAACCAAGAATACTACTCTCTTTTTAATGCACTATTGCTATTGCTATACTACCCTTAGAAAAGTATGCAAATGCCTAAAAGAGGAGTAGGCTAGAATTGATTCAGATTGAACTCAATTGGAATGGTTTTGGATGATGAAATGAAAGGGTCACCTAAGCAAAAGGATGTGAGGGTTAAGGGCTTATCACCCTTGATATGCCCTTTTAGACATCGTGATTTTCAGATTAGACGATCGGATAAGCCTTTTCATAGTTGTGATATGAAGATCAGTCAATCAGATAAGCCTATCCTCATTCTGATGTGATCTGATTATCACGTTACCATTTCATGATCGGACCGTTGACTTATCTCCAACCGTACGATCGGATGGGTGCCTTATCACCAACCGATGATCGGATGGATGCCTTATCTCCAACCGTACGATCGGACGGGTGCCTTATCACCAACCGATATCGGATGGGTGCCTTATCACCAACTGTCATGTTGACTAGTCAATCGACGGGTGTGAGCCATTGGATTGCGATTGCGATTATGATTTGATCACCGCATCTCGACCCTTCATCCGATCGATGAATAATCAGTTCTGATCCTGATCCGATGATCAACGGTCAATTGATCTCAGCCCTTTATCTTGATCCGATTAGTCTCCACCATCGGATCCTCTGATCTAGAAAAAATTTAAAGCCCCTCAAGCTCCTTGCGATAATGCGCACATGCAAAGTGCAAAGTGCGCCTACAAAGCGCCCATTGCGCCCTTCGCATACGCGCGCGTACGCATCACCCTCAAGCTCTCCTGCTCTACTTGTGGTGAGCCTAAGGAACTTAAGCTTCAAGGAAGAGGTTTCCATATAAGTGAACCTTCCGATTTTGTCCCCGCAATTTCTCATTCACACACATAAGGAGGTAATGGGCTTTCTAGGGTCTTCAAGGCCTATTTTGGCCCATTACCCAACAATCCCCCACATGAATGGAAATTGGACTTAGATCAAAGATCAGCAAAGCAAACCCCACATAAAAGGATTTTAATGCAAATGAATATGCAGACACACTAAAGAGAGTATAATGGGATGAAGTTGTATCGGGATAGGTAGCTTGTGGCTTTGAACCTTCCTTAGTGAGTTGTTATCGAGTTTACTTGCTAAAAGGTGAACATGATGTCTTGAACCTTTCAGCGTTTTGTGTAAACTAAGACAATAACAATCACGCCCGAGCATTCTTTTGGTTCTCATGGTTGTGTTCATTTTGGCCCTGAACAACTCCTGGTCTCATGAGTGCTTCAGAGAATTAAACCCTTAGAAAATTCTCCTTAAAATTCTTATAGAATTGGCCCAGTTCACACTCACATAGGTGATTCTTATTAAGAGTATCCTGCTATACCCCACATGATGTTCATGTCATAAGAATCATTAAAAGCAATGCTTATCCTAGTACCTTTAGCAGGTAGCACCAATTATCATAGGAATGAGTAGGATTGGACATCCTTAGTGCTATCAAGTCTCTTCATAATTTAGTCTCTTCATAATTTAGTTACTTTTGAACATAGATCTTGGGATCTCCAGTCAGCTAGGTTGGGTATCCACTATGAAGATTTTTCAGTTATAGGTTTTAAACCCATTCCCCTCGATAAACAGTTTACTTGATCTCTTGGTAACCCCTTTGTTAATGGATCCGCTAGTTTTTCTTTGACTGAACATAGTCAATAGAAATTACACCAATTTCAAGTAACTGCTTAATGGTATTATGTCTGCGACGTATATGTCTAGACTTACCATTATACATCTTATTCTGTGCTCTGCAAATTGCCGATTGACTATCACAATGTATGCATATTGCAGACACAGGCTTTGGCCAACATGGAATTTCTTCTAAAAGGTTTCGAAGCCATTCTGCTTCTTCAGCTGCCTTTTCTAAGGCAATAAACTCAGATTTCATAGTGGATCGAGCTATACATGTTTGTTTAGAAGATTTCCATGACACAGCACCTCCTCCTAAGGTGAATACATATCCACTTGTGGATTTTGTATCTTCTGTGTTAGATATCCAATTTGCATCACTGTATCCTTCTAGTACAGCTGGATATCTTGAATAATGTAATCCATAACTTAGGGTATATAGATATCTTAATACCCTTATTAGAGCTGTCCAATGATTTGGACCTGGATTACTTGTAAATCTACTCAACTTATTGACAGCATATGCTATGTCAGGACGAGTGCAATTCATGACATACATTAAACTGCCAATTATACGTGAGTATTCCAATTGAGATATGGGTTCTCCAGTATACTTAGCCAAATGTAGATTAACATCTACAGGTGTTTTCACCGGGCTAGTATCATACTTTTTATACTTATTTAATATTTTCTCAATATAATGAGATTGAGATAATATTATTTCTTCAGATGTTCTAGTGATTCGAATCCCTAGTATAACATCTGCAACACCCATATTTTTCATATCAAAATGTTTGATCAACATTTTCTTTGTCTGTTTAATCATTTCAGTATTACTACCAATGATTAACAGGTCATCTACATATAAGCAGATTATCACATACCCTTCAAGCAGGGTTTTGGCATATATACATTTGTCACATTCATTTATTTTGAATCCATTTGATAACATTACATTATCAAATTTTATATGCCATTGCTTAGGTGCTTGCTTTAATCCATATAAGGATTTAACAAGTCTACACACCTTCTTTTCTTGTCCTGGAACAATAAATCCCTCAGGTTGTTCCATGTATATTTCTTCATCTAATTCACCATTCAGAAAAGCAGTTTTAACATCCATTTGATGAATTTCAAGATTGTTAATGGCTGCAAAAGCGATTAACATTCTTATAGATGTTATTCTACTTACTGGTGAATAGGTATCAAAGAAGTCTATACCTTCTTTTTGTTTGAAGCCCTTAGCCACTAATCTGGCTTTATACTTGTCAATTGATCCATCAGCCTTTAGCTTTTTCTTAAAAATCCACTTGCACCCTAAAGGTTTCATACCAGATGGTAAGTCTACCAACTCCCAGGTATGATTATGCATGATGGACTCAATTTCATTATTGACAGCTTCTTTCCAAAAGGGTGCTTCTGGATTAGACATTGCCTCTTTGAATGTCTGAGGTTCATCTTGTAACATATAAGTTACATAATCAGGACCAAAAGACTTTGCAACTCTTGGTCTCTTACTGCGTCTGGGTTCATCTTCAGGATATTCTTCCTGATGACTACTACTAGCAGTATTATCATAAGTTCTTTTATTTGAACTTATTTCTAATTTCCTTTTACTTGGAAATATATCTTCAAAGAATGTTGCATTCCTTGATTCCATGATGTATTTTTCTGTATATCAGTTATATCTGATTTATACACAAGAAAGCGATATGCACTACTATTATGTGCATAACCGATAAATATACAATCAACAGTTTTAGGTCCTATTTTGACCTTTTTGGGGTCCGGAATAGCTACTTTAGCTAGACACCCCCACACTCTTAAGTAATTGTAAGAAGGCTTCTTTCCTTTCCATAACTCATATGGAGTAACTTCCTTCTTCTTAAGAGGTATCTTATTAAGAATATGATTTGCTGAGAGAATTGCTTCTCCCCATAAATTCTGTGGTGTACCAGAATTTATTAACATAGCATTCATCATTTCTTTTAATGTGCGGTTTTTACGTTCCGCATTCCATTAGATTGAGGCGAATAAGGAGCAGTAGTTTGATGAATAATGCCATGCTCTGACAGAATTCGTCAAAAGGTGCATCATATTCACCACCTCTATCACTCCTTATGGCCTTAATCTTTTTCCAAGTTGATTTTCAACTTCATTCTTATAACATTTAAACATTTAAAGCCTCATCTTTAGACTTTAGTAGATACACATAGCAGTATCTTGTTGAATCATCTATAAATGTTATAAAATACTTTTTACCTCCTCTAGTTTGAATTGACTTTAAGTCACATAGATCACTGTGAATTAAGTCAAGAGGTTCAGTATTTCTTTCAACTGATGGAAATGGTGTTTTTGCTAACTTAGCTTCAACACACACTTCACACTTGTAATGTGGATCGATTTCATGATTAGGTAATAATTCTAATTTCATTAATTTTCGTAATGAATTAAAATTCACATGTCCTAATCTATCATGCCATAAACAAGAAGAGTCAATCATATAAGCAGAAGAAGAAGCTTTATTTATTTCAAGGTTTCTGTGTACAGTCATTACATTCACCTTGAATAATCCATTATTCAAGTAACCCCTTCCAATAAATATCCCCCTTAGTGAGTACAAATTTATCAGACTCAAAGACCATCCTAAAGCCATGTTTGCTTAGGAGGGAGCCTGATATAAGATTCTTCCGGATGTCAGGGACATGTAGCACATCATTCAGTAGAAGCTCCTTGCCAGATGTCATCTTCATAACGATGCGGCCAAGTCCTTCTATCTTGGATGTAGCGGAGTTACCCATGACCAAATTTCTGCCATTGATAGGAGTATATGATGAGAACATACTCTTATCAGAGCAGACATGTCTGGTAGCTCCAGTGTCGATGTACCACTCATTTGCTTTGTCAACCATGTTTGCTTCAAATACAACAGCTGACAGCATCATCTCGGATACCTCTTTGGATAGGGTTTCAGTAACGTTGACTTCTTTCTTTTCTTTATCCTTGAAACGCAGTCCTTGGATTTGTGTCCTTGCTTTCCACAAACAAAGCACTTTCCCTTGAATTTATATTTCTTTGGATTGCCCTTCTTCTGTTTAAAGCCTTCGCCTGGAAACTTGCGTTTCTTCTTCCCTTCTATGAGGTTGGCCTTTGGCTCTGTCTTCTTGTCTTGGCTCTTATTGTCCTCCTCGATCCTTAGGCGGACAATTAGGTCTTCAAGTCCCATCTCCTTCCGCTTGTGCTTCAGGTAGTTCTTGAAGTCCTTCCATAGTGGTGGTAGCTTCTCTATGATGGCAGCTACCTGGAATGACTCGCTAAGAGACATTCTCTCTGCATGTATCTCATGCAGGATGATCTGGAGCTCTTGGACTTGCTCCATAACTGTTTTGTGGTCGACCATTTTGTAGTCTAAGAACCTTCCAACCACAAACTTCTTGTGTCCAGCATCCTCTGTCTTGTACTTTTTGTCCAGGGATGCCCATAACTCCTTGGCAGTAGCAATACTGCTGTACACATTGTACAGGGTATTGTCCAGACCATTCAGGATGTAGTTCTTGCAAAGGAAGTCTGAGTGCTTCCATGCCTCCACCGCAGCAATGACTTGCTTGTCGGTCTCCCCTTCCTTAGGACAGGCGGATCTTCATTCAGCACTCTGACCAGATTCAGAGTTGTGAGGTAGAACAGCATCTTCTGTTGCCACCTCTTGAAGTCTGTGCCAGAGAATTTCTCCGGTCTCTCGGCTTGAACGGATGTCGTCATAGTAGCCATCTGCAGCAGCACTTCCGTGGTAGCAGGAATTGTCTTAAGATTGTTGGGTGTGGCAGATGGTGGCTACCTAATTGAATCAGACTGAGGCTAGAGTTATACTCTATGTCCTTAAGACAATTTCGTCCCGCAATGGTGCTTACGGTCAGTATGACGATTGTCTCCCAGGATACAACAGTCTCCTTTTGATGAAAGCAGCACTACAATTCACCAAAAATATCGAACCAAGAATGCTACTCTCTTTTTAATGCACTATTGCTATACTATCCTTAGGAAAGTATGCAAATGCCTAAGAGAGGAGAAGACTAGAATTGATTCAATTGAACTCAATTCGGAATGGCTTTGGATGATGAAATGAAAGGGTCTAGGGTCCTATTTATAGGTTTTTAGGTGCCCCTTGGAAGCAACCCTACGAATTTAATTTAATTTGAATTCTTTGATCGAAGGATGTGAGGGTTAAGGGCTTATCACCCTTGATATGCCCTTTAGACATCGTGATCTTCAGATCAGGCGATCGGATAAGCCTTTTCATGGCTGTGATCTAAAGATCAGCCGATCAGATAAGCCTATCCTCATCCTGATATGCCCTTTAGACATCGTGATCTTAATGCTCTCCACTTATGGTGAGCCTAAGGAACTTAAGCTTCAAGAAAGTGGTTTCCATATAAGTGAACCTTCCTTTCTTGATTTTTTCGATATGGGACTAAATGTCCCCGCAATTTCTCATTCATACACATAAGGAAGGTAACGGGCTTTCAAGGCCCATTAGGGTATTCAAGGCCTATTTTGACCTATTACCCAACATTATTTTAAACATTGCTTTTTCTTATTTTAGTGCAAATACTTACAAACTAGAACTTGAAACTATTTAACTATTGTTTCAATTTTTAGCTTAAATGTTAGGCTTGATTTTGGAGAAAATTTTTTTCTAACTCTGACCAAAAGGCTTAAAAAAACAAAAGAGGCTCCAGCATAGGGATGGCAACGGTCGGGGATGGCCTGGGATGGTCTATACCATTCCCCATCCCCGTTAAAAATAACATCTTCGTTCCTCGCCCGTTAAGCCGTTATAGTTAACGGGGCGGGAACGGGGATACCCGGCCAGGCAAACGGGTACCCAGTGGGTACCCCTTTGCCCGTTTACATAAAAATAAAATTTAACAAATTAAATTAGTTAGGATAAGATAGAGTATAATCGAGAATAACCATCGATACATATAAGAGATTCTTTGACTTTTGAAATGGTTTGATTTAGGCCTATTAATAAATGCATATTAGCTTTAACAAATAACAAACTAGATAGGAAATGATCTATCACATTCTAATTGCATTTCAAAAAGAATAATCTACAAAAAAAATATATAACTTGGTAGCAAACAATAAGCAACAATCGTAAAAAAGAATACATTCAAATTTTAAAACAGAGATATCTTTCTTTAAAAATAAAGGATAGAGATGAGCATACCAAAGAAAGATAAAGATGTTGGAGGGCATCGATGGGGGCAGCGATTGGTGAAGTAGACGATGGAACTATCTGGTTTGATGTTCAGATTCTTCAAAACTTCAGATCAGAAGAAGAGCAGGAGACGGTTGCGTCAATTGCGTGAAAGAAGAAAGAGCAAGAGACAGGGACGAAAATGGGTAAATGGGGATGACGAATGGGGCGTTTAATATAATATTTTTTTTATTTTTTAATAATATAATATAATATAAGATATTTAAAATTTAAATATATATTAAGGCTAACGGGGACGGGGATGGGTAAACGGGGATGGGGCATTGAATACCATCCCCGAGCCGTTTACCCGTTTAGCTGTTAACAAAAAATTTCCGTTACCCGTTAACCCGTTCAAACAGGGGATTTTTCGATCCGTTAAAAATGGTACTGATCGGGTAAACGGCCAAACGAAAAAAATTGACATCCCTACTCCAGCTAGGTTGTGGCCAACGCAAAAGACATCATGACTTAGTGGTTGAGAAAGATATAGCGAAATTTTAGGAAAAAAATGTTTTAATTAAAGATTAATAATCCAAAAAATATTCAACATCTCAGCGATGATAAACAAGGCCAATCACTACTCTCAAACATTTTTTTTTTTAAAAAAAGTTGAATTACGATTCAAAAACACATGCATCCAAATGGCTAAGAACCTGTAAGATGACTCTGTATTTATTTCATACACCAAACCTATTTCAGCAACCTCAATAGGGTGCTGAAAGGACAAGCTGAACGCTACATTGCGCAACTAAGAGAGAGACTAAAGTTCTTCTCTTATCTGATGAGATATAACACTAGTGCCCATTAGTTGCTTGCCTTCTAGTAGCCAGCCGCCATGGATGACAAGTGAGCATATCTGGCTGAGACCGGGATAGGTCTGTGGTAGACCACGCCTGAGAACCGTACTGCCGACGCAAAGAGTGACACGAATTCCAACGCTATTTGCCCAACCTCCTGAAACCTATGCAAGCTCTTCCTCATCACCACACCAAGAACCACGGATAAAGCGGCTTCCCAGTTCACCATTTTGCCCTACTAAATTCTTCCTCAACAGAGCAATGGCTAAGCTGGTTCATAAATAAATACGATGGAGTTTAGAGAATGTCCACTGAAGTACAATTTTACCTGTTCTTCTGTCCAGATTGGAAGACACCTAAAATGTGCGGCATAATATGCACTTTTATCGCGTTGGTTGAACAGACCATTGCACCCTTGGGCTGGATATAATTGAAGTAAGAACGGACCTGGATTGGTCTTCGCCTGAGGTGGAACCCATCTCAGTGGTTTTGGTCCAGTAGATTGTAAAGGATTTTAGGCAGTTTTGATGGCCATGGTCTGCAGAATAATTTGATTCTAATAAAACTTGAAAGTTTATCAATAAATATTGACACATGACAACCACCGCTCAATTCACCGGTCCTACGTGATAGTGAAGTTTGGCTGTTAAACAAGCACCATGTTAGCACTCATCAAAGCAGTGAATGAAGCAAAGAATTGGCTTTCATCAATAAATTCAAGTTATGAGCTAGTTCTTTTGACAAGCCAGATTAACCTAGCTTTGTTTGGCTTTGCAATATCTCGGTCAAGCTAGAACCCAAGCGAACGTTCGTGAATAAATTGTGTCAACCTTGGACTAGATTATCGTTGGAAAATAACTATAATTTGGAGGTTACTTTCGGAATCATGTATCGAGGAAGGTATTATGGTAGAATATGTTGCTCATTTCCAAGGCGCTACGGTAGACCCCATGGTAAAAATGGATATGAAAATGGATGAGGTACATGTAAACTAGTAGTACCGTCCTGACTTCTTTCTGGCCGTTGGATAAGTATCGAACGGTGAGAAAAGGCATCGCGGTTTGGATGATTCCTTCTATGATTGGTGTTTGTTTTGTGCATCTAGGATGCCCTCCCTTACGCTTTCCCTTCCAAAATGTCCCTTGGATTCAATGGGAATGGCCTTATTATTGGGCCTCCGGGGACTTCGCCAGACAAAGGCCGATGATGAGTGGATTGGCATCAGTTCCATAATTATATACGGGTTAAACGTGCGCTTATGTCTGTCCATGTATGTACAGTGCACGACAAAGCTTGTTGGATCTCGGTACACATGATGGCACCTTCACACATTCAATGCAAGCTTACTGTACTTGAGGGCAGTGCAGCAAGTCTTTTTTTCTTGATTCGGCGTTACGTAGTGGTGATGGAAGAAGATTTCATAATTGAATATATGCAAATTAAATTGGAGAAATTGGTTATAAAAGCAGCCTCGACTTCCCATGGAATATGATTAGTCCTCTTGATTCAATTGAAAAATCCAGGGGATAATAACTAGGGGCTTACTTGTGGTCCCATACCTGGCCACAGGCACTGGTGGCACCCGGTTCAACCTGGCCGCACTTGGGGCTAACCAGTTTGACAGCACAAAAGACCAGGGGACCTTCTTCAATTGGGATCGTCTGCGTCGTGGATAACTAGGGCTGGAATTGGGGTTTCGTATTGTGTGGCACTCTCGTTGCCGTAGGTCTCTCTTGGTTTTCCTCCGAGGAAGGCGTCATTATCGTCACGCTGTTCTTAAAGGAGAAACCTTTCGTGGGTTTGGTGAACGGTAATCCGGGCAGTTAACATGGGAGGGACGCCTGAGGACCAGTGCTGTTATTACAGGCTGGTGGATTGAGACACCAACTTGGCAATCACGATGTGTGACTCCACGCTTCAGGCATGGAGGTTTGGTTCTTCTTGCATGCATGCTAGAGATGGGCACCGAACCATGCTGGCTCATGAGCCATGCCCGATTATGCCACCCATGAGCCGAACCGGGCCGTGCCCACGATCTGTAACTCCAGGCATGGAGGTCTGGTTCTTTTTGTTAGAAAATTGTTTTTGATTTTGCAAAAATTTTTTTTAGAAAATGCTAGAAAATTAATCTAAAATTTAAATTCAAAATATAAACTAAAGTTAAAAAGAGTCAAACTAGTCGAAGCTTGTTAGATACTGCCATAAGGACAAGTTTTCGTCACAAGTTTTCGTCCCCTCGTGCTGGTTGTTGGTAATTTGTCCCTAAGGTACAACGACATGGCTCGATCCGATCCTCCTACCGCGAGCACGATCGGGTGGAGGTGCAAACCCAATGAAACTTCAGATGCCCAAATAAAAATATAACAATAAAAATAGTTAAATAAATCTTTCACAAGTAGCTTTCGCTTGTTGAGACACAAACTCCAAGATCTTGCAACAACGATGTAAAATAACATGATAAAGTCAGACTCCAAGATCTTGCAACAGCGATGTAAAATAATATGATAAAGTTTTTTGGATTTGAATCCCTTACTTCTCTGTTCTTTTTTTTTCTTAGTATATATATATATAATATTTTTGGCTGTTAGGCCTTGTTAACGTTCCTTCAGGAACGAAGGATAAATTGGAACGCTCAAGTGAATGCTAGAGCATTTTGCAAAAAGTTAAACCCAAAACGCTCTCTGGCGAGCGTTCGGCGAACTCTCACTAGCGAGCGTCCAGAGAACATCCCACGCAAGCATTAATTGCTCGCGTGGGTACTTTATTACTTTATATATATTTTAAAACTTTTCCAATAGCCAAAAAAGTCAACAATCCCTCATAAAAGTTTTTAAATAAAAATAAAATAAAATAAATAATAAAATAAATAATAAAATTAATATACTAAAAATTTTATAACATCTTGTACTGCACAATAGGTAAGGTGTTCTTTGGACTTGAACCTCACTTAGTGTTGATTGTATACATTTGAAGGAACCATAGTGGATTAGACCTTGAACTAGGTCCTTGACTCAGACTTCTACTAATCACACACACAGCATGAATCAATTGGGTTTAAGCGGTCAGTGCATATTAAAGGCCTTGCGCTTAGTACCTTGATTTTTCATTAGAATTTCTTAAGGTTAGCCCAAATCTTTAGTCACGGCCTAATATGACAATTCTCATATAGGTGAATCCTCCAAGGTATTTGTGACTAATACCCTGCAGATAACCTACCCCGGATCCATTAAGAGAATGACTTAACCTTACACAAATTTACTTTGTCACTTTATAAGAGTACTCATCATAGGGATGGGTTGAAATTTTTTTTTCAAAATTTGTGCTCCAACACGATCACTCAATCAGCTTCGTTTCTACCACATTGGACCTCATTCACGGGATCTTTAATCATAGAGGTTGGGTATCCACTGCTGGTGACCAAATAATGGGCTTAAGCCCCATCCCCCTCGATGAATCTAGGACTCCACTCCTAGATAATCCCTTGGTTAATTGATCTGCCAAATTCTTCTCAGATTTAACAAATTTCGATGAGATAACATCATTTTTCTTATGTTGTCTTATAGACTTATGACGAAGCCGTATATGGTGATTCATCTTTTTATTGGTACTCTTTTGATTTGTCAGTTCAATTGCGGCCTTATTATCACAATGAATTGATATAGCTGGAACTGGCTTAGGTACCAAAGGTAGCTCTGATATTAGATTTTTTATTCACTCTGCCTCATTACAAGTGGTATCCAGAGCTATCAACTCGGCCTCCATGGTGCTTCTAGAAATGATAGTTTGCCTAGTGGATCCCCAGGCAATAGCAGCACTGCCAAGAAGAAAGTGATATCCGGTGGTTGATTTTAAATCATAAGAATCAGTGACCCAATTAGCATCACTGTAACCCTCAACCACCTCAGGGTATTCAGTGAACATAAAAGAGAGATTAAGTGTTCCCTTTAAATATCGGAACACTCTTTCTAAGGCTACCCAATAAGATTGATCAGGATTTTGATTATATCTACTAAGTCTTCCTACAGCATAGGCAATATCAGTCTTGTCCTATTTGCTACATACAAGAGAGATCCTATAATTTGAGAATACTTTAATTAATTAATTGGGTCACCTAAATTTTTCTTTAGGTGAAAGCTAGGATCAAAAGGAGTAGATATTGATTTAAGATTGGAATAACCAAACTTCTTGATAATTTTTTCTATAGAATGAGAAAGAGAGAGAGCTATCCCTTCATGGGACTTGATAAGCTTCATCCTTAGGATTACATCCGCTTCTCCTAAATCTTTCATATCAAACTTAGAAGAGAGGAAAGATTTAACACTTGAAATAATTTAAGAGATGTTCCAAAAATTAAAATATCATCTACATATAAGCAAAGGATTACACAATCATTGTCGATGATTTTAGAATAAACACACTTATCATGATTATTGATTTGAAATCCAAAAGATAGAATAATTTGATCAAATTTCTCATGCCATTGTTTAGGAGCCTATTTAAGACCATAAAGGGACTTGATAAGTTTACAAACCTTGTCTTCTTGTCCCTTTACAATAAAACCTTCAGGCTGTTCCATATAGATCTCCTCAAGATCTCCATTTAGGAACGCAGTCTTCACATCCATTTGATGAATGATTAACTTATAAATGGAAGCAATAGCAAGAAGTGATCTAAGGGTTGTTATTCTAGCTACAGAAGAATATGTATCAAAGAAATCTAACCCTTTCTTTTGGTTATACCCTTTGGCTACTAATCTAGCCTTATACTTTTCTATTGAACCATCAGGTCTAAATTTCTTCTTAAATACCCACTTACACCCTAAAGGTTTACTTCCAGGGGGTAAATCAGATAAGATCCAAGTTTCATTTTGTAAGATTGAATTAAATTCAGAAAGAATAGCTTCCTTTCAAAAAGAAGCATCAGGAGAAGACATCGCCTCTGAAAAGAAGAAGGTTCGCCTTCGACTAGGAAAGTAAAGAAACCTTCGCCAAGGTCTTTTTCTTTCCTTATCCTTGAACTTTTCCTAAGTTCAGAAGGTTTACCTTTATGATTAGATCTTTTCCTTTTCCTTGACTCATTAGAGGACCCAGCTTCAAAAGAATCATGAACCAAGAAAGGATTAGATGAGAGTTGATTTGGTACTTGTTTTTGAAAGGAAAAATATTTTCAAAATAAGTAGCATCTCTAGATTCGATAAGAGTATTATTTGAAATGCCACTTATATCAGAGTTTATCACTAGGAACCTATTTGTACTGCTATCTAAGGAATAACCTATAAAGATAGCATCTACGGTTTTAGGTCCTATTTTTCTTCTCTTGGGTTCAGGTATTCCTACCTTAGTCAAGCATCCCCACACTTTAAGATAATCTAGCCTGGGTGTTCTACCTTTCCAAAACTCAAAAGGTGTTTTAAGACTATCCTTAAAGGGTATCCTATTTAAAATATAACATGCAGCTAAAAGAGCTTCCCCCATAAGTTCTCGGGTACTCCGAACTTATTAACATTGAGTTAACCATATCCATTAATGTATGATTTTTTCGTTCAGCTACACCATTAGATTGAGGAGAGTATGGTGGTGAAACTTCATGAATAACCCCATATTCTTGACAAAATAGTCATTTCAAGGTATATTCACCACCGTGATCTGACCTAAATTTCTTAAGCTTTTCTTAGTTTGGATTTCAACTTCTACCTTATAAATCTTAAACTTATCTAATACTTCATTCTTAGATTTTATCAAATATATGTAACAATAAAGAGAAGTCATCTATGAATGTTACAAAGTAACGACTTCCTCCATGTGTAGGAAACTTGGTAGAGTCACATACGTCGCTATGGAGTAATTCAAGAAGTGTTGAACTCCTATTTACTGATTTAAAAGGTTTTCTTAGCATCTTGGCTTGAATAAAAATCTCACATTTGAACTTTCTATCAATATGAACTTTAGGAATTAGATTAAGATTTGTCATGTAATGAATACGATCAAAATTCACATGACCAAGTCTACTATGCCAAACATTTGAAGATTCAACATTAAAAAGAAGAGGACTTTTATTAGATAACTTAGAGGATACATTTAATTTAAAAACCTTCACATACAAAACCTTTACCAACAAACTCATTATTATGAGTAATTACAACTTTATTTGACTCTAGAACAATTTTATATCCTCTAGATATAAGAGAGATCCACTAATCAAATTTCTTCTAACACTAGGAACTAACAACACTTCATGAAGGACCAGGATCTTCCAGATGTCATCTTTAGATCCACTTGATCTTTCCCAAGCACTTATGCTGAAGAATTATTCCCAAGTGTCATACCTCCTCCACTTGATTCCTGAAAGGTGGAGAACCAGGAGCGATCAAAACAAACATGAACATTAGCTCCTGAATCAAGCCATCAATCACAAGAAGATTGGATTGAGTTAATTAAGAATTTTGAATTTACCGACATGAAAGAAGGCTCAGCACCACTCTCAACCACGTTAACTTGTGGTTTAGATGATTTCTCAATGGTTCAGTCTTTCTGTAGTAGCAGTCCTTCGCCACATGATTTGTCCTTCCGCACACAAAGCAGAATGTGCCTTTATAATTCTTTGACTTCTGATTTGGTCGGTTCTGGTTTGGTCGGTTTTAAGGAGGTTTGTATGATCGGTTGGATCTAGATTGGAATTTTCTCTTCTTAAAATTCTTTCCCTTGGGTTTGAATTGATTTAGAGTTGGATTTGACTCGGTCAGATGGATTTTAGGTCCAAGATCCATCTTTTGATTTTGATTAAGTTTAAGCCGGTGTTCTTCTTCAATCCTAATAGAGTTAATCACTTCTGTTAGGGTCAAGCTACCTTGCTTATGACTTAGCTCTCGAGTAAAGGATGACCAAGAAGGTGGAAGGGCATCTACTAAGGCTTGGACCTTATAGTTTTCAGAAAAACTACACCAGTCAAGACTTTCTAAGAAAATCTTGGAATTCATGAATTTGAATACTAATAGGTTTGGAATCTACCATTATGTACTTTCAAAATTTTGAGATGGTGAAACGATCTAGACCAGCATCAACCATCCCATATTCAGCCTCAAGGGCATCCCATAGTTCCTTAGCAGTTTTAGTATAAAGGTAGACATCATAAAGATTATCAGATAGGGCACTTAAAATTCTATGTCTACAATGAAAATCTATTTCTTGGGGTGTTTTTGATGTTGATGAAGAGGAAGTATCAACTATACTAGAAGAACCTTGTTGAGTGTTGGATTTGGATCTGGTAATTCTATGGTAGAAAATAAGCCTAAAGTTTACTTGGCTTTGCCACCTCCTAAAGAATGATCCATTAATTTTTCAGGTTTGATTGTACTAAGATCGTCAGAACCCATTTTGAGTAAATTTATTGCTTAATTCGTTCTGCACAACCAAAAAATTGAAGGTTTAGCCTTATAATTTGAATTTTAAATTAGTAATTTTTAAATATTTCTAGATTTTAAATTTAAATTCAAAAGAATTAAATCTAGAAACTACTTGCAATAATAATAACCACTAAGCTAAAAAATAACTCAAATAATTTAATTTTGAATTTGAGTTTCATTTTTTTTAAATTTCAAAATTTGAATTTCAAATTTGAATTTTGAATTTTAAATTTAAAATAATTTTTTTAAATAAAATTATTTATAATAAAATCTAGCAATTTCTAATGATAGGAAAACTTGTCCTTAGCTATTAGAAAGTTGTTTTTGATTTTGCAAAAATTCTTTTTTAGAAAATGCTAGAAAATTAATCTAAAATTTAAATTCAAAATATAAACTAAAGTTAAAAAGAATCAAACTGGTCAAGGTGTGTTGACACTACCCTAAGGACAAGTTTTTGTCCCTCGTGCGGGTTGTTGGCAATTTGTCCCCCCCGGCTCGATCCGATCCTCCTACCGCGAGCACGATCGGTGAAGGTGCAAACCCAATAAACTTCAGATGCCCAAATAAAAATATAACAATAAAAATAGTTAAATAAACCTTTCACTAATAGCTTTCACTTGTTGAGACACAGACTCCGCGATGTAAAATAATATGGTAAATTTTTTGGATTTGAATCCCTTACTTCTCTGTTCTTTTTTTTTTTGGTCTATATATATATATATATATATATAATTTTTGGAAGTTAGGCCTTGTTACCGTTCCTCTTGGAATGGACCAACGCTCCAGCGTTTTGCAAAAAGTTAAACCCGAAACGCTCGCTGGCGAGTCCGAGAACATCCCACGCAAGCATTAATTGCTTGTGTGGGTACTTTATTATTTTCTTTATATATATATATATTTAAAACTTTTCCAATGGTCAAAAAAGTTAACAATTTTTGCATGCATGCTAGAGATGGGCACCACGGCCGGTATGCTACAGTAGGGCCATACCGGGCTTGAAAATGTTGGCCCGCTAACCAAGCCCGGCATGGCCATGACGGGCCTGGGCTGGCACAACCCGCCTGATAAAAAAAATTAAGTAAAAAAATAAATTTTTAATAAATTAAAAAATTATTGAAATAAATGAATTTATTAATATGAAGCCACCTTAATGGTGTGGGGTTTAGTATAGACCCCTGCTAGTTTATTAATTTAAAATCAAAATGGTATATGAAGGGAGAGGGGACCTCCAGAATACAATAAGAAAAGAGAAAAAAAATAGTGATGACTACTTTAATAATTAAAAAAATAAAAATATATAATTATAAAAATAAAGATGACTCACTCATCAGTAGTATTTGTGTTATCATCTTCGCTAGTTAAGTCATGTCCACCTTTACCTTGAAACTTCGCCTCAACGTCCAACAATCTTTGAAGCAGAAAAGTATCTCAACCGTCTCGCCAAACATCATTTTTATCTTTTCGTCCAGAACACACCGATCTGCACTGAAAGTGGATTCCGATGCTACTATGGTCATTCGTTAAAATATCTCTGCAATAGAAGACATAACAAGATATTGATTTCTAACACTCTTTCACCAAGCTAATACATCTAGATTTTCTATTTGATCTTCATCATATGCAGAATGAAGATCATTTCGTAAATAAAATTCTAATTCATTACTTAAAGATGAGGAAGATGAAGCATGTGTATGTTTTCTTTATGCAATGAATAAAAAAATAGATGATGAACGAGATTTAGAAGAAGAATCAGAGCTTTGAGCAGGTAGTCTAGATCCATGAATTTTTATCATATAAAGCATAAATATCATTAAGAAGCCGTGTTACCTCATCTTTAGCATGTTTAGGATCTTGATTCATATTTTCACAATATTCATTAATTAAAATTTTTGCATCACTTAATTTAACTCTAGGATCAAAAACAACAGCTAAGTTATGCAAGGGACATATTCTATTCCAATATTCATTCCATTCAGTTTCTATTTGACGTATAATATGCATTAAAACATCATCATATATATGTTCTTTAAATTTTTCACTAATTACATATGCTTTTTGTAAAAATGAACATGAAGTTGGATAATAAATACCAGAAAAAATACTTGTAGCATCATAAAAGGTAACCAAAAAATCTTCTAAAATTTTACCTTTATTCCAATCATTTTCAGTCAATATAAATCCTAATCCACGATCATTAATATAAGCACTTAATAAGTTCTTATATGGATTTGCATCATGTATCATGGTATAGGTGCTATTCCAACGAGTAATTACAATAAGTTTAAATTTTTTAAAATGTTTATCATGATCTACATATAATTGTTTAAAATTTTGAAGTCTTGTACTTGAAGATAAATAAAAGAAACTATATTTCTAATTTTGAAATAATATCTTGAATTATGTCCATACCAGATTGAATAGAAAGATTTGATATATGACATGCACATCTAATATAAAATAATTATCCATTTAAATGAAATGCAAAGAGTTATTTAATAATACAACAACAAAATTATTATTAGATGCATTAT
This sequence comes from Calamus simplicifolius, assembly GCA_900491605.1. Lineage (NCBI taxonomy): Eukaryota > Viridiplantae > Streptophyta > Magnoliopsida > Arecales > Arecaceae > Calamus > Calamus simplicifolius. The sequence goes on from UESW01003961.1 coordinate 1,431,766, forward strand.
CAAAAGTAATAGATATTATTTTATTATTAATATTATGAGCATACATTTTAATAAATAGCATATAAATTGTCAAAAGCATGAAAAGCAAAAATTTATTTATTTAGTTGCCAATCATTATAAGTATAATGAACAGTAATAGTAATAAAACAATTACTACCTACCGATGGATATCAAAAGTTAAAGAAACTCTAGCATTTAAATTTGAGAGCATTTCAATTAAACTTTGTTTCATTGCTAAGAAGTTTGTCATAGCCACTCTTCTAAATGTACGCCTACTAGTTTTTTTATAAGCAGGTTATAGGCCTAATTGAACATATTGTTCAAAATTATAAGATTTATATAAACTAAAAGGTAATTCATCCTAAACTATCCATCTTACAAGTAATTTCCTCTGATTTTCATGGTTATATGCAAAAGTACCTACAAGTGATCCCCTTGTATATTAAGGGTACTTTGCAGATGAGAATCTTGCATCCTATGAGTCTCTTGATGTCTTTTTAAGTGCTCTGTTCCCATAGTACTACTATAACTATAAAGTTTTGCATATTTTCTACACTTTACTTTGAAGACTCCATCAACCATAATTCTATCAAAATTATTCCAAACATCACTAGTCCTCTTAGAGAAGAGGTTTGACCTTCACTGACACAGGCTCTAGAGGGAACTTGGGGTTGGGGTTGGGGATTAGTTTCCTCACCCTTAGAAAAAGGGTGCATGCCAAAAGTACTTTCGTCATAAGATGCCATATCTAAAATTTTAAATTAATGAATGCAAAAAAATAAAAACTAACCACAAGAAGGAATTCAGAAGAGGACCAGAGGTGGAGGCGTGGAGTTGAAATTTGTGAGCTTTCTCTTGTGCTCTCGCCTCTCAACAAGAAGTGACATTCTCTCTCTTGTACTTCTCAACACGAACCTCCTCTTGTGTAGCACTTGAACACTTGCTAGAGCACTTGCCATTTGCCAGAACACTTACAAACTAAAAATTAAATTACTAGAGCACTTGCTAGAGAGAAATAGTAGTAGTAGAAAAGGAGAGAAGAGTTGGTTTGGTATGGTAAGAATGACGAAGGAATGGGCTATTTATAGAAATCCTAATTTTTTTTCAAAACTATTCTTTAATATAGCTGTTATATGGCTGTTGGGGGCTTAAAATGATCAAAACCCTCGCATATAGCCGTTTATAGCTGTTTTCAATGACTAGAAATGGCCATAATTGGGCCATGCCAGGCACGGCCTAGGCACGGCCTAATTAAGGCCATTAGGGGCCATGTTGGGCTGAATTTTTTTTAACCGAATCATGCTTGGCATGATCCATTTATTACTGACCGTACTAGATACGACTCGGCATGAGATATAATGCATGCGTCCAAAAACTAAACTACGGATTTCTTGGCAAATTCGCTAGAAGGACACGAAATTGGAGCCAAGAGTGCGGCCAATCTCATACATTGTCGGCTCCAGCTTTGCTTGCCTTGGAATGAAACCTAGGTGCAGCTCGAGAGAAGCTTGCCATCTAATTACCTATTTTGTGCAATTATTTCACTTACACGCGGTAAGCATCGCTCTAGCGGATTACACGTAAGTTTTATCGGTATCAGTGAAGTAATTGCTGGAGGGCTTTAAAAGCTAAAGATGAGGTGAGTCATATCTCTTTTTTTTGATCAAAATGTGATTCATATATCCAGTTAATTGCACGTCCCTTTGGCTAAAATCATTTTAGGTCTATTTTGCAGTTGAATTAGAGTTTCTCTTGGAACCTAGTGAGGCCAAACATTGAAATCCATACCTCTGTACTCTGGAGATTCATATGGAATTTTGAGATTACTCATTATGCCCTTCCCATGTATATATCTTAGAGTCCACCATGAAAGCATAGGTGATAATAACCCTTAAAGCTGCCATATAATCATGTTGGTAAATTGCACCTAACTTACAGTGAGAAAACTTGTCGATCATTAGTTGCATGAATTTAGTAAGCAATTTGATGTGGCCAATGATGTAGCCAATAAAGCCATAGAAGTAATCATGGTAAAATCAACCACGTGGCACAAGCGCGCCCCCGGCGGCCCCGGCTTCTCCAAAGCGTGCCGTGGCGGCCCCGACCTCTTTAGGTCGGCCCCGGCAGCCTCGGCTTCTCCAAGGTGAGCCGTGGCGGCCCCGACCTCTTCAGGTCGGCCCCGGCTTCTCCAAGGAGTGTCGTGGCGGCCCCGACCCCTTCAGGTCGGCCCTGTGCCTGCCAAAACCACCAACCGTCTGACCCGCTCAGACTGGCATCTTCTGACCACGCTGCTGATGGGACCAGGCCCACTACCAACCGATTCCACCGATTGATGGGACTTGGCCCACCAACCGCTGGCTTTCCCTCCGATGGGAACAGGACCCACCAACCAGCCCAAGCTCACGTAACCCCCGTGTGTCCCGCAGACATTCCCTCCTCACGGAATGCCATGCGCTCGAACCCATGCAAATTTCAACAGCCTATAAAAGGGTAAGTCCACAAGAGGTTCAGGTACGGTAACATAAGCACTCTCTTACTCTTCACTCAGAGCAACTCCACCTCTAAGGGTTCTCTGGACTTTAAAGGGCTCTTTCGAGCTCTTCTTCGGTTGTGACCTCGATCACTGACTTGGGCGTCGGAGGGTCCCCACCGGAGAACCCCTCCGGTCTTGGGACTTCTTGCAGGTCGTTCGGCTGCTCGAGAATCTCATCAGCAGCCAGATCAAGTTTCCCGGCATTTCACGTCGGCGGTCATGCGTCATCAGATTAGCGCGCCAAGAAGGGGGGAAAAGGAAGACCCGAACCCTACAGTACTCCTCTCTTTTCTCTCCCTCTCTCAACAATGGTGATGACACGGGCTCAGGATGCCTCTGTCAGCCACCCTGGGGGGTATCTTCCCCTGGCTAGGCAGCAAGATACCAACCTCCCTGCTGCTGATCCTCCCGTTACCTGCCCGCAACCAGATGCGGCTGCCCCAACTACGAAGCAGCTGGCGGCTCTCACCCAGCAAGTCCAAACTCTAACTGCCATGGTCCATGGACTTTAGCAACAGTAGTCCGTGGCCATCCAGCACCATATTGCTTCCCTTGCCAGTCAGCAGTCGGCAAGGGGAGGTTCTCCTTAGCGAGAGGCCGGTCATCATCAAGTTTCTCCTAGGAAGCCTCGCTGTGAGCCTCCCAAGCGGCCACGGTCCCTTGATTGTGACTCGAGCAAGTTTCCTCCAGAGCCGCACTGCCAGGAGGAACAAAAGCGGAAGTCTCACCTTCCGCGTCCTTCTCCTTCTTCTTCTTCTTCTTCATCCTCCAAGCCGTCTCGGAGGGCCCCGACGATCAATCGTCAAGCGGAGGAACGCCTGGACGAGTATCACCGGCGACTGGACGAGCTCTCCAGGAAGATCAACAACCAGCCAAAGGAGGAGTATGATACCCGTCCTCCTTACAACCGTCGGATACTGGAGGAGTCCGTCCCCTCCAGATTCTGTTTCCTCCAGATAGATCCGTATGATGGTACGATGGACCCTCTCGACCACCTTGAGAGTTATAAAGCTATGATGTAAGTCCAGGGTGCTACGGATGCCCTTCTCTGCAAGGCTTTCCCCGCCATCCTACGGAAAGCTGCTCGCGCCTGGCACTCATGCATGTCCCCTCATAGCATCGACTCTTTTCAAGAGCTGAAAAGGGCCTTTTTGGTGCATTTTGATGCCTGCCGGTGGATTCCAAGAGTCGCGGACAACCTCTTTTCTGTGCGCCAGAAGGAGGGGGAGTCACTGCGGGACTTTGTGGCTCGGTTCAAGGCCGCCGCCCTTGAGGTCTACCATCTGGATGACGTAGTGGCAATGCTGAAGCTGAAGCGGGGGTTCCTCCCGTCACGCTTCACCTTCTCTTTGGACAAGAAGCCCCCAAGCTCCTACTCCGACCTCCTCCTTCGGGCTCAGAAGTACATCCGTGTAGATGAGGCCGACCTCACCCGTCGAGAATCCTCAAAGGGCTCCAGCCGCAAGCCTACTCGCCCTGAGCCAAGTGGACCTTCTCACCCTCAGCGGCCCGAGCCACCCTGTCGGTCGGACCGCAAACGTCGAAGCATCGCCCATCGGGAGGGTGAGCTCACGCCTCTCCTTGCTCTTCGCTCTCATATCCTTATGGAGATTAAGGGCGAGCCTTACCTCCAGCAGCCTCCTCCCATGAAGAAAGGCACCCCCCGTGATAAAAGCAGCCACTGCCGCTTCCATCAGGACTATGGCCATGACACCGATAGTTGCTACAACTTGAAATGCGCCATCGAGGAGCTCATCCAATGGGGCTACCTCGGAAAGTATGTCCAGAAGGCACCACAACCACTGCCGGTACTCATGGGGCCCCCACTCGCTCAGGCCACTGTCGACAATACCCCCACGGAGCGAACGATCGGAATGGTATCTTGGGGAGCAGCTTCTTCATCTAAGCGGCCGAAAGGGGAGGGGGTGCCGGGTGATATAGTTCTTGGGGGGGATCGACAAATGTTGAAAATGTAAATAATGAAGGTGTTGTCGTCTCCATGACAATTTCCAAACACTTTGTAAAAAGAATATTAGTTGATAGTGGCAGCTCAGCTGACATCCTTACCTATGACGCATTTGTTAGGATGGAATTGTCTCTCGACTCTCTTCAGCCCGTAGCGACCCCTCTGGTCGGATTCACAGGGGATTCAGTAAGGGTTGAGGGCAAAATATCCTTGCCTGTGACGGCCGAAACACCGCCATGCCAAAGCACAGTTATCATGAAGTTCTTGGTCGTGTGAGTACCCTTGGCATATAACGCCATCCTCGGGCGCCCAGGCTTAAATTTATTGGATGCAGTCATCTCCACTCGACGTTTTCTGGTGTAGTTCCCTTCTAGTGAAGGTGTCAGAGAGATGGGAGGCGAGGTCAGCTCAGTCCTGCCTTGTTATCACGCAGCGTCAAGTCCTTTGGAAGTCGAGTTGGTCCCAGAAGTGCCTGACCCCAGGGAGTCCAGCAAAGGGGGAGAACCGGTCGAGAGGCTCTTAACTTTTCCTCTTAGAGATGACCCGACAAGGACCGTGCGCATCGGCGAACTCCTCCCCCCAGAAGACCGTGATCGCCTCTTGACCTTTTTGTGGGCCAACTCGGACGTGTTCACTTGGTCGGCGTTTGACATGCCTGGTATTCCTTCAAAGGTGATCACCCATAAGCTGAACATCGATCCAAAGTACCGTCCGATCCACCAAAGAAAGAGGAGCTTTGCTCTTGAACGACAAAAGGCCATCGACGAAGAAGTCAGCAAGCTACTCGCCGCTGGCCATATCTGAGAGGCACACTATTCCAGCTGGCTGGCCAATGTGGTCATGGTGCGAAAGGCAAACGAAAGCTGGCGGATCTGCATCGACTTCACTGACTTGAATAAGGCATGTCCGAAGGACAGTTTCCCTCTGCTCCGGATCGACCAGCTGGTGGATTCCACCTCCGGCCATGAACTTCTTAGCTTCATGGATGCCTTCTCCGGGTATAATCAAATAAAGATGGATCCGAGTGACGAGGAGCACACGTCCTTCATGACAGAGAAAGACATTTATTGTTATAAGGTAATGCCCTTCAGCCTCAAAAATGCGAGAGCGACATATCAAAGGTTGATGAATAAAGTCTTCCAAGACCAGCTGGGCCGAAACATGGAGGTCTATATGGATGACATGCTGATGAAAAGCACTCATGCTTCCAACCACATCGTCGACCTGGAGGAAATCTTCAACAACCTTCGCCGCTTCTAGGTCAAGCTGAATCCCAATAAATGTGCCTTTGGCGTCACGGAAGGCAAGTTCCTGGGCTTCATGGTGACTCAGCGAGGGATCGAGGTGAACCATGAGAAGATCAGCGCTATCCTCAATATGAAGCCGCTGTCTAGCAAGAAGGAAGTGCAGTGGCTCACATGGAGGGTGGCAGCTCTCAGTCATTTCCTCTCTAGGTCGGCCGAGCGATGTTTACCCTTCTTCAGAGCCTTGTGGAAGGTGAACAGCTTCGAGTGGACGGATGATTGCCAAAAGGCCTTCAACGGCTTAAAGGTGTTCCTGTCCTCCCCGCCACTCCTATCGAAGCCGAGAGATGGGAAGAGTCTTTTCCTTTACCTTACCGCCTCTCCGAAAGCCGTTAGTTCAGTTTTGGTATGCCTTGACGCCGACGGAACCCAAAGACCTGTTTACTACGTGAGCAAAGTACTCCATGATGCAGAGGTCAGATACTCCAGAACTGAAAAGATCATATTTGCCTTGATTGTCTTCGCTCAGCGCCTCCGACCGTACTTTCAAGATCATCCGATCATGGTTCTTACAGACCAACCTCTCCGAGCCATTCTGGCTCACCCGGACACCTCAGGCCGATTAGCTAAGTGGGCCATCAAGCTGGGAGAGTTCGATCTCTCTTTTCAAGCTTGACCCGCCTTGAAGTCCCAGGTCCTGGCCGACTTTCTGGTCGAGTTTACTTGGGCTGAGGAGCCGAACGAGGAGGCTCCCGCGGAGCAACCCATTGCCAAGCCAGGGAACGATGGGGAGTCTTGGATCCTCCACGTGGATGGTGCCTCAAATTCCCAAGGAAGCAGCGCTGGCCTCATTCTTGCAGGCCCCGACGGAGAGATGGTAGAGTGCGCCCTCCGGTTCTTGTTCAAAGCCACCAACAATCAAGCCGAGTACGAGGCCCTACTGACAGGGTTAAGGCTCGCTCATGAACTTGAAATAAGGTGCCTCAGAGCTTTCACTGACTCGTAACTCGTCTCCGAAAAAATCAACGGGGAGTACGAGGCACGTGATTTTGCCATGACCCGGTACCTAGACAAGGTCTGGTCCCTAGTTTCTCTACTCTCTTACTTCAGTATCAGCTATATTCCTCGGAACAAAAATGCTAAGGCCGACACACTCTCTCAGCTGGCCACTTCTACTGATGGCAACACAAAGAGCGCCTACATTGAGCATTTGGATAAACCCAGCATAGAAGATAAAGAAGAGGTCCTCCTGCTCATCCAGGAGCCGACCTGGATGGATCCCTACGTTCGCTACCTCACAGACGGCACTCTCCCCACTGATCGCAACGAGGCTAAGCTGCTCAAGTGAAGAGCCTCCAAATTTATCCTCCTGGACGGGCGCTTGTACTGGAGAGCATTTTCCTACCCCCTGCTCAAGTGCGTGGGACCTGCCGACGCCAACTATATCCTCAGAGAAATCCATGAAGGCAACTATGGGAACCACCTGTGGGGCAGGTCCTTAGCCCAGAAGGCCCTTCGACAAGGGTACTTTTGGCTCACTATGAGGGAGGATGCAGCTAGGTTAGTTCAGAAGTGTGACGGCTGCCAGTGTCATGCGCACATCCAACACCAACCCTCTGTTCCTCTAAATCCACTCTTGGCCCCATGGCCCTTTGCCCATAGGGGATGGACATCCTTGGACCATTCCTCCTGGCTTTGGGGCAGTGAAAGTTCCTAATTGTCACCATCGACTACTTTACCAAGTGGGTTGAGGTCGAGGCGCTGGCCAAAATCATTGAAAGCAAGGTCAAAGCCTTCTTCTGGAAGTCGGTGATATGTCGCTTCGGCCTACCTCACACTCTTATCACCGACAACGGTCGCCAGTTTGACAATACCACATTCAAGACCTTCTATGACGAGCTGGGCATCCACCACCGATTTACCTCTGTCGGCCACCCCCAGACCAATGGGGAGGCCGAGGTCATGAACCGCACCATCCTTAGAGGACTCAAAACTCAGCTGGACGGATCCAAAGGTCGATGGGTAGAAGAGCTTCCTAGTGTATTATGGGCCTACCATACTACCCCAAGAGCTCCGACAGGCGAGACCCTATTAAGTCTAACTTTTGGATCCAAGGCGATCATCCCCGTAGAGATCGGACTGCCAAGCCCGCGTGTGGAATCCTACAACCAAGAAGACAATTCCACCCAGTTGAGGGCAAACCTCGACTTCATTGACGAAATGCATGATCGGGCACGATTGCATATGGCCGCTTTTCACCAGTGGACAGCCAAGTATTATAATGCCCGAGTCCGCCCCAAAGTGTTTCGCCCTGGGGATCTGGTTCTAAGAAAGGCTGAGGTGTCCAAGCCAATGGAGGGGAGCAAGCTGTCCGCCAATTGGGAAGCTCTTTATCGAGTCACCGAGGCGCTCCGTCAAGGAGCGTACCAAGTTGAAGAACTCGATGGCCGACCCATCCTACGTACATGAAATGCAGATAACCTCCGTCGATATTATCAATGATGTATCCCTTCATGATGTGAACAATAAAGGACCTTCTTCAGCACTGAAGACGTTTCTTCCCTACATCCAAAGACCAGATCTCGCAAAAGGACCTCGCCGGCATCACGGCCAATGGGACACCACTCGGCCCCAGCACGGCGGTGCCCCCGAGTCGTTCAAGTCCCTAAGGCTCCGTAACCGGTTGAGTCGCCCCTCACAGTGGTTCTTAAACCCCCGAGGTGGTTCAAAAGGACCTCACCGGCATCGCGGCCCATGGGACACCACTTGGCCCCGGCACAGCGGTGCCCCCGAGTTGTTCAAGTCCCTAAGGCTCCGTAACCGATCGAGGCGCCCCTCGCAGCGGTTCTTAAACCCCCGAGGTGGTTCAAAAGGAACCCGATGACTCTCAACCCTAAGGTCGCCCTCTGAGGCTCAGGAGGCTTCTGGCAGCTATGATTTTATCTCAGCAGTCTCTAGAAGGGCTAGACGCCTGCCTCTGGGTTCGGCCCCGGCCTCAAATTTCCGCCCCGACACCAGCCTCGAGCTCGCGCTTTGGTCTCACCCTAATCGACCTCGCCCGGCTCTTCCCTTCAAACTCGATCTCGACACATCGCAACAGTCCAAAGATGGAATCCGTTGGCACCTTGACTAGAAAGGCGTCGTTCAGTTTCACACCGTCCCCAGTGGACTTTGCCCGCCATGCCAATGCAGCCTTCGAAATTAATCACCGAGGTACCCCCATAAAATTCAACGGCCCCGCGCCCGTTCAAGTGGACTCCTAAGTTCACAAGTTTACCGTGCGTTCGGCCGCCGCAGAGATAGACAACAAAGAGAAAGCTTAAAAGGCCTAAACGACTGCGGCCGGCGTTAAGTTACCTCAACTACTTACAAATCTATTCAGCGGTGTGAACTCCTGTGAACCTATTTGAATGCTACCGGATATGAGTACCAGGATCTGCCGCGACACTTTCAACACGCATGATACCTTACAATAGAGGAACAAAACATCCAGAAAATGGTTTTCTTTTCATTAATTGCTTTATAATGGTTACAAAATTCAACCCAGAGTTGGGTACAAAGGAAGAAGAAAAAATACAAAATTTCCTAAGGCCCATTCGGCACCGGCTCCTCTCCGGCCTCTTCTTCCTCCGCCGTCTCCTCATCGCCAAGACCCCCGGGCTGAATCTTTTTGAGGCCGGAGCTGCTAAAATTGAAGGCTGCGGACACTTTTTCCTTGCAAAATTCGAAGCCCTTCGTATAGGCATCGAAGCTGGCCTCCAAAACCTCATGCTCGAACTCCGCCGAGGCCTTAAAATCGGCGACGGCTTTGGTTGCTCTAGCCTCGGCCTCCCGGAGCTGCGCCTCTGCCTCGGCCTTGGTCTCTCAGATATGCGCCTCTGCCCCAGCTTCAATTTCCTAGGCTCGCGCTTCAGCATTGGCCTCACCCTCCCTGGCGCGTGCCTCGGCTTCCCAGGCCTTGTGCTCCGCCTCTTCGGTGCGAGCTCTGGCATCATGAGTATGGGCCTCCGCCCTAGCCCGCTCATGCCCGGCCTCAGCCGCCACAGTGGAGGCACCGAGCTCTGGCATCATGAGTATGGGCCTCCGCCCTGGCCCGCTCATGCCCGGCCTCAGCCGCTGCTGCCTCCACTGCGGCAGCTCTCTCCATCGCTGCCCAAGCCTCGTCCGCTGCCGCTTCGGCCCGGCCTTCCGCATGCTAGAGCTGGCGATGTAGATCCTCTATCTCAGCCCTGACCAAGTCCAGCCTAGATGAAACTAGGGATAGCTAGGACACGGCCGTGGAGGTTTGGCCGACTTCGACTTCGGCTCGGCGCTCCGCTTCCTTCACCCGGCCACCAAAGTCTTCCTCTCGAACCTTGGCTTCCTCCTGCTGCCGGGCCAGCTCCTCAGACAGCACGCGGGCCCGTTCTTTGTACTTATTGGCTCGCCCGATGGTGAGCGCGAGCGCCTCCCCTGTATGAGTCATCGCCGCACAGAGGGCAAAGGCCCCATTGGCCAACTACACCAAGGAAGCCCGTCAACCACAGACCAACTAAAGTATATTAAAGGAGGACTATGTTCGAAGGGTTACCTGAAGCACATTGATCATAACCATGTCGAGAAGGGCGGCGTGGGACAGCCGCCCTATCTCCTCGTCAGTCGATGAGGTCTGCGCCTTTGATAGTAGGGCGGTGGCCCGCTCGGCGTCTTCCATGGTGAGCAGCCTGGGCGTCGGCCTCGCTGGCCCCCCCAGTGGATCGTCCGGAGGCCGCTGTGCCAGACGGTGCACAGATCGCCGAGACAAGCTTCTCTTCTCGGCCCGGTGCTCGCTAGACCTCCTCGCCCCGGCCCTGGGGCTCCTAACAGCCGCCTCCCCTTCTCCAGCTGTGGGAGGCGTCTTCTCCATCCCTTGCTCGGCAAGAGCCGGAGGCTTCTGACACTCGTCACCTACCCCGCCTCAGCCAAATCGGCGGCGGTAGGGACTTCCTCCTCGGGATCCAAGACCACCACGGCCGCCTCGGTGGTGGCCGGGATCTCCCCCTCCTCCGTCTCGGCCCCGACTGGCCCGGGGACTACTCCTTCGGCTGGTGCCTCCTTAATTGGTTCCTCCGCAGGTGCCTGGACTGGGGGGGCTGGTGTTTCGGTCGGCTCGGTGCGAGCTTCCCTTCGTGCCCTCTTGGCCGGCCTTGCCTGCTCATCAGCCGCCTGTTTCTTTTGGTGCGCGAGGGCCTCAAACTTCTCTGTAGGAAACCTCATGGTTACATAAAAAATAAAGGTTAGTACGCAAAAAAAAGGAAACTTCTATAAAGTGGGTAAAAGCAACGTTCGGCCGAGGGCGAGAAGGAGGGATTTCTGTGCTCACCGACTACCGGAGCCAACTTGGCATCGTACAAGTTCTCCTCGGACAGGAGGTCCTTGTAGGAAGGGATCTGAGAGTTAGAGAAATGGTAGAAGAGCTCCCCATCCTTATCACTTATGGTTGAATTTTCGTTGGAGTTAACATCCGGTTCCCTTCACTCAGTCCTCACTCCCTCTACATGGGCGAAAAGAAACCGGGACTTCCACCTCTAATTTTGGATGGAAGATCCAATGGAAGAGCCCTACCCGGCCTGGCGGTGAACACCCACCAGGCCCCCTTACCCTGGTGACAGAGTTTGTATAGAGCCCGGAACAGGGACAAACTGGCCGCGGAACCCTGGAAATGGCAAAGGATGACGAAGGCATAGAAGATCCAAATCGAGTTCGGAGTCAACTGCGCCGGTACTAACCTATACCTATTCAAAAGGTTCAAGAAGAGGGATGGAAAGGAAGCCACAGCCCGTACCTAAAAAAACTCCTCGTACAGAGCGACCCGACCTGGAAGGACGGAGTTCACTCTGTCTTCGGGTCCCGGCGCGGACAAGCAGATGAAGTCTGGGACCTTATACATGGTCCTAATGGCCTCCACCTCCTCTGGAGTTATGGTGGAAGCAATCCCCCCCGGCCCCGCCAGGTCAAGGCTAGTTGTCGAAGGAGACGTCGGACGATAGAAAGAAATGGGAACTGCTCTCACCGGGGAAGAGGACGGATCTACTATTGGTTTCTTACCCTCTCTAATGGCTTTACGGTCCATGGGTCAAAGGTTGAAGGTAAAAAATGGGAACTAACCTGGAAGTTGCTAAAAAGACGAAGACTAAAGGTCTCGGAATGCAAGGGAGCTCAAGGAGGAAGGAGGCAGAGAAACAATGGCAGTGTAAAGTTCTCCTCCGAGCCCAGGGGGCACCTTTTATATCACAATTTCAAATTACTCCGTCCCAGAATGTGCCACATGGCCTCCGCCTATTGCACCATACCTCGAAGCGCCGGCCATTTCGCCCACGCCCGAGGCACCCCGCCTCGATTTTACCAAGGAGCGAAGTCTCCGGCCAATAGTCATGCTTGAAGAGCGGAGCGGCAATGATGACTCCTACCTTTTTTCCATCCTTCGAGGATGCCCCCCTCAAATCATCTGGGACCGACGTTAGCACCCACCTACCGCATGATTACGGAAGATCTTTGAGGCGACGTTGCTTCGGGAAGGCGCGACGATTTGCCTGCCATTTAAGGCATCCGAAGTCAGTTGTCATAGTCTTTGAATTTTTGCACTCCTTTCGCCCAAAGGATGGCTGGCGCGTGAACCTTCGCGCTCAGAAGCGGGGGGGCATCTGATGTGGCCAATGATGTAGCCAATAAAGCCACAGGAGTAATCATGGCAAAATTAACCATGTGGCACAAGCACGACCCTGGCGGCCCCGGCTTCTTCAAGGCGTGCCGTGGCGGCCCCAACCTCTTCAGGTTGGCCCCGGCGGCCCCAGCTTCTCCAAGGCATGCCGTGGTGGCCCCGACCTCTTCAGGTCAGCCCCGACCTCTTTAGGTCGGCCCCGGCGGCCCCAGCTTCTCCAAGGAGAGCCGTGGCGGCTCCGACCTCTTCAGGTCGGCCCCGGTGGCCCCGGATTCTCCAAGGAGTGCCGTGGCGGCCCCGACCCCTTCAGGTCGGCTCTGCACCTGCCAAAACCACCAACCGTCTGACCTGCTCAGACTGGCATCTTCTAACCACGCTACTGATGGGAACAGGCCCACCTACCAGCTGATTCCATCGACTGATGGGACTTAGCCCACCAACCGCTGGCTTTCCCTCTCCGATGGGACATGATCCACCAACCAGCCCAAGCTCACGTAACCCCGTGTGTCCCGCAGACATTCCTTCCTCACGGAATGCCATGCGCCCGAACCCATGCAAATTTCAATGGCCTATAAAAGGGTAAGTCCACAAGAGGTTAAGGTACGCTAACATAAGCACTCTCTCACTCTTCCACTCAGAGCAACTCAACCTCTAAGGGTTCTCTGAACTTTAAAGGGCTCTTTCGAGCTCTTCTTCGACTGTGACCTTGATCACTGACTTAGGCGTCGGAGGGTCCCCACCGGAGAACCCTTCCGATCTTGGGACTTCTTGCAGGTCGTTCGGCTGCCCGAGAATCTCAACAGCAGCCAGATCAAGTTTCCCGGTGTTCCACGTCGGCGGTCGTGCATCTTCACAACTCTTCCTTGCCACAAGCTAATTGATTGAGCTAAATCTAACAGTGTGCAGTTTCCTAAACCATGCAGCACTGCTAGAGCCAAAAGCCAGCATTCTAAGCACCGGTTCCCCTTCCGGCCCCGGCCGTCCTCTATGTACGGTGAACCAACTCAAAGACCTCAAGTCCCTGCTCTGCCTTCTCCCCTTCGTCACCGCCCGCCATTGCTGCTCATTGCATCGCCGTCGGCCACGCCCTCAACGCTGTCGCCCTCGCCAGTTCGGCCCTGGTCCAGTCGAGCTGGCTCAGGGCCTTACGGTCTGACCACGAGCCGATTTGGGTGATGTGCTCGTGTCACTTTTGCTTCTTGTGGACGTGGGCAAGATGTTCCACTTCTTGGGCGATGAGGCTCATCCTGTTTGGTTCGTGATCCAGAAAATTGCTTTCAAAAATATAAATTACATTAAAAAATTTAAATTATATTTTATTAATTTTTACTTTTTTAGTATTCGAGAATATGTTTGGTTGGTGTTTTCAAAAACTATTTTTTTTTAAAAATGGCAAGGTAGATCATGTGAAGAAAGATTGTAGAAAGAAGGTGAATTCATGAGTTTTGAGCAATTTAAGAAATGAAGGATGAAATCTGAAAAACGTCTAAGATGAATTCGAAGAAAACATGGCTTCAACATTTTTGAAATTCATTCAGATTTTTAAAATTATTTTTAAAAAAAATATTTTCAAAAATAATTTGACCAAATATATCTTTTATGCTATTAATTAATTTTTTTATTTTTAAAAATAAAAAATTTAATTCAAATTCGTTGGCAAACATGCCCTTAATTACCAGTAGTTTCCGAAGATGCCGAGGATGGCGGCAACGCCCATTCCCACGTTAGCAGCTGGGGATGGGTCTTATCTGAGCTCGGTTTTGATAGCTTTGCTTCGGGGGCGACAGGCTGGTTTCCGGATGATGTGAATGAGTCGAGATTGGACAATATTGGATGCTAGCCGGGGCTGGGTGGTCAATTGGGCTACTTTTTAGTCTGTGCAAGTTTGTACAGGTAAATGAGATTGTTAGATTATTATTGAAGATTGACGCCACGATTGTTTTTGTTTTCCTGTTTTGAGAGGAGGCCATCAACGCATATCCTTGTTCATGAGTTGGGTTCCTTGCTCCTTGGTTATGAGTTAAAGTAGTGCACTGCTCAAAATATGTAGATAATACACGGTTCACATGACGACGTGAGCAAAGTGCTCGCAGTAGCAGGTGATCTTTTTTTTTTTTTTTTTTTATAGGCGGATGATCACATCATTCTGGGGTGAGTCAAGTCCGAAATGTTGAAGTATATAATTTGTTGCAAAATGACAGAATATGGATTACTATTATGCCATTCCCACTGACCTGAATGGCGGGCTACAGCCGAGGCGACCCAATCGGCTGCAGCATTGGCTTCCCTATAAACATGACGGATTACCGGAGCACATGTAGATTGGAGAGCAGCCCATATATCCCTGGTCATGGGGTTTTGTGGAGAACAACAATCAGCATCCCGTCTGATCCAGCGGATAATCGTAAGAGAATCTCTCTCAATAACCACCCGGCTAGATCGCAAGGTATGGACCGCATGAGTGATGCCAGCCCACGCAGCTTGCAACTCAGCCATGGGAACCGAGATGTCAAGGGAGCTATGACCTCCAGCCGCAAGCAACTGGCCCTCCGGCCCCTGATAATAAACCTCGATCCAGCAGTACGACCCGAAACAGAACCATCAAAATTCACTTTGACATAACCCGGGGGTGGGGACTCCCAAGATATAAAGACCGTAGAACGGTGCGCTGCCGAAGCAACAGAGGAATCCCAGAGGCCGAGTCTGTCAGCGTGAATGCCTGAGTCGACGCAGAGATACTCCATGGCAAGGAAGCCAGCAGTGCAGATGACAGTCTCAGATGAGGCCACCTTCTCTTCAAAGATAAACTGGTTCATGGTAATCCAGATATGATAAGCCAAATAAGCTGAAAAAACACCACGAGAACGGTTACCATGCTGAACATTCGGACGGATGGCGCGTAATAAAGACAATCGAGTAGGACCCTCCTTAGGCATCCATGGAGTATAAGAGAGCTGCTGCCAAATCCTAACTGCCCGAGAACATGTAATAATGGCGTGCTCACCCATCTCGTCTTGAGAACAACATATCGGACAGAGCGGTCTGATGGAGAGACCACGGCCAGCCAGCAGAGAGTAAGTAGGGAGGCGGTCCCACATCATCTTTCACAGGAAGAGCTGAATCCTGGGATGGATAGGCAGCCTCCATATCCATGTGACATCATTCAAACCCAGGGGCCGATGACAGATGCGGTCAACGATGTCTCTAGCAGGGGCACGAGAAAGACTGGATCGACGCCATAAGCGGGTATCAGGCCCAAAAGTGGGAACAAGAGGAATGGCTAGGATCCTTTGAGCTAGCTCAGGCCCAAAAAACCGAGACACAGTAGGGACATGCCAAGCCAAAGAATCCTGACAAATCAATGCAGAGACAGATGCAGAGGGTCCAGTAGCAGATGATCTTAAAGCACTGAAGATTTTGGTACATCCCAAGAACAGAACAGCTGCAAAATTTAAACTTTCTAGAAATTTTTAACACCATTGCCAATAGGTGGCAATGAATTGAATTAGATTGGATTTGGATTGGATCAAAGGAAAAAAAGTTCAATTCAAACTTAACTCATTTATTTTATATAAATTTGAACTCATCTACTAACTACGTGGCAAATTGGCAATGAAGTAGGATGGGTTTAGATTAGGTCAAAATAGGTTAAGTCAGAAAACTTCAAATTTAAACCCACAACTTAATGAGAAGTACCAACTTGACCTTCGGGCAAAGATGGATTGAGCCTTAATATGAACATGGAACATAAGTGCTCACATCTATCTCCAAAAATCCTTAGGTGGATTTAAAGATCCTGAAGAGCTATTGTAAACTTAATGAGCACAGTGAATGATTACATATATAAGAAAATTACCTTCATTCTCATGTAGCTTACGACATTGCAACATACTTAAATGATCCATCGTGTTCGGAACCTCAACTTATGAATGAGTAGATTGCAGGTCAATCCGCTTTTAATCCAAAATAAAAAATGGCCAACCAATTTACTTCTGACGGATTGATATGGGTTGGTGGGTCAGATATATTTTGCCACATTTAGAACTGCCAACTATAAAAATTTTGAGTTCAACCTGGTTTTTGTGACTATAATTTGGCAAGTAAATCATGCATTTGATACATGCATGTTGATTTCTCATTTATAGAGAGCTTGACCTTTGAATTTATTGAGATTGAGGTGAGATTAGATTGCCACAAGCTTTTTGCTGGTAATCTCAAAACGATTTTGAGATGTTAACGAAAGCTTGATAAGGATCAAATCACATCTCTTAGCGGAAGCAAGATAAGGATCAAATCACATATCTTAAAAAAATTGAGTTAGCGATCTATACACATATTAATTTAATAATAAGAATAATAAGGAGATTAAGAAATTGACCTTTCGTTCTCCGCCAACACTATCTTGGAATCACCAAATCCTTTTGATTACCACGGATCTTTCCAAATGTTCTCCAAATTATGATGAACGCAAACGAGTGTGCATTCCTTTTGATTTAGGTTGAGATCACATAACTGAGTTTTTTATTCACTTTATATTCTCAACTCATAAGATAAAGTGAAGTTGAAAGAGAGAACTCTATGTGGTTGATCATTGTCGTCTTTGTTATTTTTCTCTCATGAATCTTATATTCTAAGGTAGTGTTTGATAGCCCAAAAGCTATCTTTGGATAAATGTACGGGATAGCATTTATCCAGGGGATAGCTGAGGAATAAGCATTTTTTTAAAATTATAAGTCTGCCATCAAGGGATAACTTTAGTTGTTCCTAAGTTCCCTAGGGAATAAGTTCAGGGGATAACCCATGGTTTAACCATGGGTTATCTCCTCTGGTTAAATTTTTTCAGATCTATCCCTTCTAGTTATGGCATTTGAAATAAGGAGGGATATCCAGGGGATATCCTTCCTTATCCCCGTATCAAACACTGCCTAAGAGAATAATAACTACCAACCTTTTTAATTAATTAATCAATTAATTAAAATTTAAAGATAACTTCTAACTCTTGGAATTACTTTAACGTATATCTATCCAACAACCAATTATTAGTTTGTTTTGATATATTTATTATGGGATGAAACGAGAAAGCCCATATATTTCTTCAACAATAAAATAATTTTCATATAGACTCTTCTTGTGAATATGCCTACGATGTGTTTCCTAGCACACAGTATATTCTTAAATTTAAAGTAATTTTAAATTTATTTTTAAATAATCATATTATTTAAAATAGAAATTAATCCAATTAATTTCTGTATGATAATTAATTTAGAAATCTCAATTTGAAATTAATAACTCAACCCAACATATAATAAAGTTCACATAATTTAATGGAGCCGTTCAGAGGAACTATGGACATTATAATTTTAAGCTTCAATAATTTTAACATTCAATTAACACCTTAATTAAAATATCAAAATTATTAATTCCAAATTACTCCACTAAAAATTTGGAACTACACTCTTAAAATTATAAAATTAATTATATTCAAAAGGATTTGAATTAGGCATATAAATCAATCATCCATTAACGGTTCATGATTAAAGTTAGGCATTTTCCGTTAACCTCTTTAATTATATTTTTTTCCATAAGTACCATTGATTCTATAATGAATAATATATTTATGATCCAATCATAAATTGAGCGCTCTTATTATTCAAGCCCTGAATTAACACTTACGGGACAGTAATGGATTTTATATTAATATTCCCGGCTACTTATGTTATTATATTTCTAATATACCAAAAATTTGACTATGGAATGCCAAAAAATATAATACAATAAATAGGAGCCTATTAATTACTGAGAATTAAGATCGATTCATATAAGACCATCATTGATTAATTTTGAATGCTCTATTTTAACAATGAAATTTATTATAGATTCATAATTAATTTCCAGTCTTATATAATCAAATTATATAAAGCGCTTTCATTCCGATAATCTCATTATCAACAATCCAGATAAGATCGTTTCATTCAGAATGTAATGAACCACGCTAGTAATTTTAAATTAAAGATCCCTATTGCAACTTTAATTTATAATTATAGACAAATTTAGATTATTTTACTTTAAATATTATCCTCTGTATATAACACTTATATACAATATTTAAAATTACATTTAAATAATCCATAAATTTTTGATATTTATAAAGCATCAAACATGCATGCAAGCATAATATTATTTATGGGCACATATCCCAACACTTTTGACATCCATGCCATCCCTTCAATTTGCCAATTCAGATTTTTTAGGCATAAAAAATCAGTAAAAATAGTCTTGCTACATCGGATGCGATGCGGCAAGGCTGCATCATGCGTGACAATTTATGCGCATGCGTGTCAAAGATTAAAAAAACATTCCTACTTTTAGCATACATGCGTACGCATCACACGTCAATCGTTGAGTGTGGTGCGTGCAACCTGCACCGCATCTGGTACATAAAAGACTTTTTCAAAATCAATAATATGGTAAGGCCGATGACATATGAAGTTTTTTTTTTCTTTTTTCTTTTCTTGAAAATGTTAGGCTGTCCAATTCCAACAGTGATTCAAACGTGGTTTAAATGGTTTTGATAACTAAAAATAAATCTGATATTCTAATTCAATTGACTGCTTGATCTAACATGCTTATTTGAAAATCCAATATGATGTGATGGACTATGCCAACCCATTTAAATTCTACAAATAATCAAGTTATATAAAAGTCCTTTTCACCTTTAATTAATTACTTATGATTTCTGTACAGGTTACTAAAAGAATGCATTTTACTATATCGACTTATCCAATATTTAAATGAGTCTGATTTTGATCCGCCAAATTCCTAAACTGAATAAAATTTGTTTATTAAGTTCATGTTGGGTCAAGAATCCCCCGATTATAATTGGCCACGTACTCCCGATGAGCCTCACTCCAACTAACCATTCAGCTCTAGTCCTCTTTTCTGAAATTGGCTCTGAGTTATTGGATAGATACCATCCTTTCGCCATGTGTTATTCATGTCTGAAAGGACTTGTCTTAGCATGCATTCCATGTTTAATTTTGAAACACATTGAAACACAAATTCAAAAAATAGATCCTCCAGCAACTCAACTCAACCAAGCCTTTTCCCAACTATATGAGGTTGGGTACATGAATCTACTCCCTCCACTCTGCTCTATTCAGGACCAAATCGACATTCAAATTATAAATAGTTATTTCTTTTTAAATCATTTCTATTCATATTAATTTAGATCTACCTCTACCTCTATCCTTATCATGGATTGTTAAAAGATTACTCTTTAGCATCTAAAGGTCTACATTATATATCCAAACCACCGTAATCGATTTTCTCTCATTTTATCTTCAATTAGGGCTACTTCTATCATTTTTCTTATATATTTATTTTAAATTTTATAAATAAAAGTAAAAAAATATGAAGAATTTAGATGAAAAAAAATATTAACCTTGCTAACATCTATGCATTTTGGCCTTCTTTCCTCTCTCTCTCTCTCCAGATCTACATCAAGATTTCAAGCTATTTTTGTGCCTCTCCCTCCCTCTCTCTTTCCCTGTGAACGATAACATTGAGTAAAATGAGGTCCAATATGTTGATGTACCAAATCCAGCGGTTCAAATATGAAAAGCATCAACGGCACCACAATCAATAACGTGGCCAGTGGCTTCACCAGCATCTACCCCATCCTCGGTGTCATGGTTGCCGACTTCTGCTTCGGTCGCTCCCATGTGGCCATCGCCGCCTCTGCCGCCTGTTTTCTGGTATTAATTCCAGCTAATATTTTTCAATTTTTTTTTTTATTTCTCAGGCGGCGGTTTAAAATTTTGATCCCAAACTTCTTCCAAAAAGATCAAAAAGAAGAGGCAAAGAAACTTTCGAATTAATTTGGGTTAAAATTCAATCGTTAGGAGGTATACATGTTCGAATTATTCAGAAATTATTGAGTCATTAACATAAGCAAACCTCGACTTTTAACGAAATAATGAACTCAATTGGTTAAGGAAGTGGTGCAGGACAAAATACTGAATGTGTTGGTGCATGACTTTTTTTTTCCCAAATCCCTCAACGAATTGGCTCTCGCTAATAAAAACATAGATTGGTTGATAGGGAGTGCACTGCGTGCACCTTCTGGTACTGGCACCTTGACAAGAAGATATTACAGTCACTATAACCGGACAGTATTCCTAACACAATGAAAACAGCGTATTATTTGTCCATCGACAGTATAAGAAGCTTCTTTGTAGTAGCATAAGATTGTTCTTCCATTTATCATGTGTTGTCTTTCTTATATTATAAAGTTAACAAAATCCACCACTCCTTTTTAAGAAACAAAACGCAGAAACTGATGCGCAATTTCGTACATATATGATAGGAATGCGATTTCTGGCTTTTGAAAGAAAAAAAAAAAACAGAGAGAAGAAAAGGGCCGAGATTTTTTTTAAAAGCCAAAATTTGTTATTTATCTTTTATAACGAGAGTTGCTGAGGAAAAGTTATGGAGAAATGCCACCGAAGAAATATGTGATTAACTAAGTGGATTAGTTCAAAATCCAAATCTCTTAAACCTAAAACTAGTTTCAGTCTAGATCAATTGGGTAAAATTTTAACTAGACTGTCAGCAGCTGTTTGTCTAGTTGGTTGGCATCTTTTATACTTGATCTTCATCTTTGAAGAGACCTATGATTGCTTGGTGGGTATTTTTCAAGGATTTCATACATATAATTCTTATTAGCTATGTAAGTTAGATAATTTAGACCTGTTGCCATTATCTTAAACAACACAAAGGTTTTTCTCCAGAAAAAAAGGCTCCACAGTGAGAGTGCTAAATACAGGGAATGCTTTCATTCACTTCAACTGCAAACTTACATTTCTTGAGGCCACCTCCATGCCACCTAGGCACCTGCCAAGAGGCAACAAAAAGCCAACTTCTTGTCTTATACATGGCTTTAGTTTTAATATCATGGGTGTGGAGGCACCCGGTTCACCATGGCCACCAAGGCAATGCAGACTGGAGTTTTGGCATGCATTTCTTGGCGCCCTTTAACTTAATTGATCTCTTCTAAGGAAATCGTTATTTTTGGCTTAGGTCCATTCACAAAACTGATCAATACTAAGATATATAATTCTTAGTAATTTTAAGTTTATGCTTGAACTAGCTACATGGCTAATTTTATTAAAGATATGAACTAATTTATATATAAAAGGGAAATAAAGAGGGCAGACATAAATGCTCCCTAAAAATCTTAAATTTAAGCTTTGGTAGGGATAGCTTAGCCTTTGAGAAGATGCAAAGGAAATTTTGGAAGCCGAGACTTTGCCGAAGTTTAGATATTTTCTAGTGGTAGTAGAAAAGGAGGCCATGAAATTGAACGGTTTTTCTAAAAGTTCTTCCATTCTCAGTAGCTTCAACTCCCCTACTCTTTTTTTTACCAGAGATAATTTCTCCTCACTTCATGGAAAAAGAGAGTGAAGCCCCCTGCCAATCAATCTTCTGTGATGATCAAGTGTTAAGGAGGAAAGATGAGCACTGATCCCACATGATGGCTGAATGGCTGCCATATAATCATTGTTGATTGCCGCCATTATATAGGAAAATAATGAAAAAGTTATTAATATTCATACATGTATGAGTCATGGATGAACGAAAAACATACGTGATCAAAATGATGCTTATGATGGACACTTTGATATGAGCATAACAATCTATAATACAAAACTTATACCTAAAAGAATCCCGCTTCAGGAAGGATTAGCCATCTTTTCATGAAGACAGAGATTTCAGAAACCTTGGACTGAGATGCTGGCCTAAAAGATAAATGATTGTGAGGCACTTGTGGAGAAGAAAAGAAAAGTAACGGTGAAATCCAATATGCTAACTGCTGCAACACTACGGCAGATATGGCTTGCAGGAATTGTAGGATTTTCAGAGAGTGAAATTTCTAAGATAGATCAAAAGAACATTGAAGGACTGGTTCCTGAAAGCTTTGAAAAAGATAAGAGAGAGTGAAGGATAAAAAGGATGTGGAATCTTGCTTGAGTAGGATAAAGAGATACTGGCAATGAAATCCGGCTTCTTTTCCCTTAACTTCTCTATCCCTTCCTCTCTCATAATTTCTAGGAGGATCAATGATTTGAGACGCTAGTTGTCACTGTTAAGCCAGATTCAACGGTCAAACCTGGATAGCTAACTGCTTTCAATAAACTACGTTATTACCACAAATCAAATATAGATTAACCACCCTGAAAATTATCTTGACAAAATTAATGTATCTTGATCTAAATCATGTTGACTATAATGTCTACCATGTCAAGTTAATTATGTACATAAGTATTCCCATCAAGGTGGCAGCAGGAACAGCACCACATACAATTTTTTAGTATAAAAAGCTGGAGATGCAACATATATACACAAAAAACATTTTTCAAAGATCCCTCGGTCCAATAGTACCTACCTTTCATTTATAAATCCTAGACCACAATAAGGGTTTTACTTCCTTCCACTAATCATAGGTTGGCTTGATGTCTCTGACAAGCTAGAAGATCTGTTTGACTTTGTTCCACCACTGGGATTTCTCAAATCTATCAAATCCTCGAACAATCTGTCTGGCAGATAATATGGTTTTGGAGCAGCTGCAGCCCCTGTTTGCCTTTGGTTGGCATTCACCTGCTTTTCACCAGTCATGGTTGGAACGTTGTTGACTCTTGATCCAAACGAATCATATTGCTGGACTGGTCTAGATGAATAAACGGGTGCACGGGCAGCAGAACTGGCCTGAGAGGATGCCAATTGGTACGTAGTCAATGGGAAAGGACTGGGGTTGGGACTCGCAGGGAAAGCCCATGGTGGAGGTGGGTAGATGGATGAGTACTGGGACAATTGAGTTTGGGCCGAAGATTGCGGCCGGAAAGGGAGCTGAGCTTGAAATGGAGGTTGGGGTTGGAGCGGAGGCTGCGCTTTGAAAGGAGATTGAGCTACCATTGGAGGTTGGGGTTCGAAAAGAGGTTTAGCTTGGGGTGAAGGTTGGGGCTGGAAAGAAGGCTGAGCTTGGTCGAAAAATTTCGGTGGGAAGGGAGGCTGAACCGAGGGAGGAGGCAGTGCATGTTGAGCCCAGGGTGCAACGTAACTGTTGTAAGGACTGTAACCTTGGTTTAGAGAGGAAGGCTGGGGGTTGTGAAGGTCACCCTCTCCACTTGAAGAAGCAGACAGTGGAGATCCATTTTGATTTGAAGTTGAAAGGGGTGTTAGAGGAGTACTACGAGGTGATGATGGGTCGGTCGACAAAGTCAGACTCAAAAGGTCAATCATGTCTTGATCTTGCTTGACTGTCCTAACAGGAGGAGGGTCCAGCAGAACCAATGCATTGCTCGCTACAGAGGATGATGCTTCTGAAGCACCTGAACCAGTAGTTGCAGTTGTCACATCACTCCGGTTTGGTGAAGCCTCTTGATCAGCAGTGCAGACAAATGTGTTTTGAGTAGCCACTGGCTTGAATTTGGAATTCCTGCAAACAGAATTACAGAAGTTCTCATTTTTGACTTGATTCACTAAGTTTAAATGTATAGGAGCTAGAATTGGTTTTTAACCTCTGAGCCAGCTGAGCAAAACCATCATCCTCTTCCTCCTCATCTTCAATTTGACTACTTGAAACAGGAGTAGGACTAACAGACATCTTTGACATTGAAATGGATTCTGGTGTTTCGAGTGGCAAAGGGGAACCAGAAACTATGGCATCATGTTTCATGAGCAAACTTTGTATGCTGTCATATAATTCAAGACCTTGTCCTAAAAGCTCCTCATCCCTGTCAATATAAACAATCGGAGTTAGTAATATCATACTTTACAAGAGCATTGGCATCAGTCCATTGTGGACCAAGCCTTCAGTAAATCTAAGACAGCTGTGATCTATGGTCACTGATTTTGGAAATTTAAGCTTTGACATGAGCCGCTATTAAGCGTCTCCAGGCCTGTTTATATTAGCTCTTGGTCAACAGCCAGTATCCTAACCGCCTATTTTTGTAACCAGTGTCACCCCGACAGGATATTCTTGTAGGATTACCCAACCAAGCCCTTAGAGCATCACCAACAGAAAAAGGCAGTGGGAATAACCAGCCTATGATATTAATGATAAAATGCACAAAAATTCAATTTTGCTTACCCAGTTGAACTGATCAATTGCATTAACTTTTTCTGGTTGGTGCGAGACTGGCTCACAAGGTCAGCAATCACTTCATCTTTAACAGCCTGTAGAGAGAAAGGGCAAGTTACACATAATACTGACTTGTTAAAGGCATAAGAGAGATTAGGTGACATGACCAATTAGCTAAACAGATGGCTATCAGTGGCCAGGAAAAACAAGGTAGGCATTAATGAAGGAAATGTGACTGATATTTTCTGTGTCTTCACAATACTATGATTTAGAATGTAAATGGTAATGGCTTCGGAAAGAATAAAAATATAGATGAATGGCCAAGAAAAAACAAGGTAGGTATTGATGAAGGAAATGTGACTAATATTTTCTGTGTCTTCACAATACCATGATTTAAAATGTAAATGGTAATAGCTTCGGAAAGAAGAAAAATATAGATGAATGGCCAAGAAAAAAATTGATACCTACCCCACGATCATATGGGTTCACAGCTCTCAGCATTTCATTTAATAGCTCCATAACACTTCGAATGTCATTTAAATCTGATAAACTGATGCAAATGACACAAAAGCCAAGAATAAAATAGATGCATGAATTCAAACATGGGAATCAGAATGACCTCAGAAATCTCAAGCACTCGAATACTAATTAATACAGTAAAGCAATACATGTCACCTGAAATTTCCCATCTCTGATACCATTGCTTCATCAAATGTTACAGCACCATTGCTGGGCATATCATACCCTGCATGGGGATGCCTAGATGTTGATGTTGGATGTGCAACAGGAGGCGTAAATATTGGAGGAGCGTTTGCTAAGCGTTGTGGGAATACTACTCCAGACCTCTGAAATACACATTCCGAGTCAAAGATACTAGTTTTGAAAGAATTTCCTTTATTTCTAAAAGATAAGGTCATTTTGCATGATTATTTGATAACACTGAACAGCAGTTAAGCACTTAAACAACAAAGAACTATAGTAGTTGCAAACCAAAAAAAAAAAAAAAACTACACCAATGACACTGCAGTCACCAGTCCCAACCCAGATAAATTAGATAATGTCCATGATAAATAATAAAAAACTAATCTTAAAACATGAAACTAATCTTAATTTTTGGATCTCGGACAATGCATAAAATAATCTAAAAGGTAATTTAATGGGCCTTCTGTATTTAAAGAGCACATTTTAATAGTCACAGAAAGTAGCAGCAGTAGCAAAGTCTTAATCTCAAACTAATTAGGATCGGCTATATGAATTGTTTTTCTCCATTCAGCTCTATTCAGAGTTATTTTTTTTTAAGATGCAAAAATTTTAAGTCTTTCTATTGCTTACTCTCATATGATTTTTGGTTTACCTCTATCTCTTTTTTCCTCTATATGTATCAAGTTACTCTTTCGCACAGATATGTTTTTAGGTTTCGCGGCATATGTTCAAACCATTTAAGTCGTCCTTCCTTAATTATCTTTGATTAGAGCTACCTCTACTTTTTTTATGAATGGTTTTATTTTTATTTTTTCTTGTATTACTACACATCTATCTTAACATTTTCATTTCCGCCACATTCATCTTATGTACGTATATTTTTCTAACTTTTCCTTCAACTTGGCAATACTCTACGATCACATAATATTCTAATTATACTTCTCCATTTTATCCAACTTGCTTTAATCCTATGAACAACATCATCCTCAATCTCCCCTTCCTTATGAATAATTGACCCCAAATATCGAAAATGATCATTTTTAATAACTTTATAGTCTCCAAATTGTACTTTACATTCATTTTTATTTGTAATTGTACTAAAATTGCATTCCATATACTGTCGTTATCCTACTTGACTTAAAACTTTTAAATTTTAATGCAATTTTCTATAGTTCTAACTTATGATTAACTCCAACCTTACTTTCATTTACTAGTATTATATCATTTACAAATAACATGCATTATAAAATATCATCCTGAATGTTTAATAACATTATATATAAGTAAAGCAAAAAGATAGAGATTAAAAGTAGATCCAACTGTAATAACAAATTCGCTAGCATTATCACCAGTGTATCTTACACTAGTAACTATCCCATCATATATATCTTTTATCATGTTAATATACCTCACAGGTATTTCTTTCTTTTCTAGCATCTACCATAAAATTTTTTTAGAGACCCTATCATATGCTTTTTCTAAATCAATAAAAAAACATATGAAAATCTTGTTCTTTGCTCTATACATCTCTATTAACCTCCTAGAAAGAAAATAGCTTTTTTAGTCGACCTTCTTGGCATAAAATCAAATTAATTCTTTGATATTTTTGTAATACAACTCAGCCTATGTTCAATTACTCTCTTTCAATGTTTCATAGTATGACTTATGAGTTCGATACCATGATAATTAGAGCAATTTTGAATACTTTATTTATTCTTATAAATTGATATTATAATTCTCTTCCTTCATTCATTAAACATCTTTTTTTAGTTTCTAAAATCCTATTAAATAAATTTGTTATTCACTTTAGCATCACCTAAATATTTTAAACTTTTATAAAAAATTATTAGGTCTCATAGCTTTTCCTATTTTTACCTTTTTTATAACCTCATTTACTGAGTTAAAAAGTGAACCTCTAGACTTAGCTGAGTTTACTAAGTATAGTTTTAAAGCAGCTTACTGAGTAGAGTTTCAATTTCAAACAGGTCAGTGGTTTCAATAGATTTGATCGGAGTCTCAGGGTTTCAATAACAAAAAACCAAAACAAATAAAAAAAATAAAAAAAATAAGAATATAATCAAGGCAAGTTATTGCACACCATTTTATTACATTCTCAATTATAAGTTATGTAGTTTGGGTAGTTTCAAGCCATAATTAGACTTTGTTGAAGCTTGATGCATTAAATATACCAAGTAGACATACTATTCTACTAAAAGAAAATACCAAATATTACTCAATCTAGATAAACACATAAAACTATTATTAGTTATATATGTATATATATAATTATTATTATTATTATGCCTTAATCCCAAACTAATTGGAGATGGCTACATAAATGTTTTTTCTTCATTTTGCTCGATTTAAAGACATACTTTCTATAAGATACAAAGATATGAAATCTTTCTTCATTACTTTCTCCCATGATTTTTAGCCTATCTCTACCTCTTTTTCTTTCATGTATCAAATGAATATCTATATGCTTATGTTATAAATGTTCAAACCATCTAAGTCATCCTTCTATTAATTTGTCATTAATTGGTGCTACCTTCATTTATTATAAATGATTTCATTTTTTATTCTATCTTTTCTTCTATTACTACACATTCATTTCAACATTCTCATTAGCCCTATGTGTTTCTCCTTTCAAATTCCATCACTAGTCCTTAGGTTCCTATATCCTTTAGTCCTTTCTTTCATTTCTAAATATATACATTCATAATCATCAATCTACATTAAGTGTGCAAACTCTTACTCAGTATAATCTTATAATTTTTACATAAAACTTACTCAATCTATTAAGAAAAAAATCTATTTGACTAGCATTTATCAACTTAAAAGTTATTAAATGAATTCTTCCTTTTAAAACAATGTTGGCTAATATTAAATCATATACTATGAAAAACTCTAAAATGGCATCTTCTTTCTTCATTTTTATCTTGAAACCATAATCTTTATATATTTTTTAAAACCTATAATATATTCTTCATTTTCTACACTATATCTTTTCTTTGCTAGGAATCTCTTAAATTATTCCATCCATGTCCTCCCAAAAATACTGCTTGAAGAATTATTTAAACCTCCTTAGAAGCATAAGAACTAATAATATTGATGAATTCCTCTTCTAGAATCAATTTAATCAAAATTATTTTATCTCTTATTCGCTTAATATTTATAACCTCATCTTTTGAATTCTCATTTATAATAATTCCTACTTCATTTATTCATATTTTTCCTTGCACACTAAAGCTTATAACCATCAATCTCTTTTGATTTTCTCCTATCCACTTAGTTTCTTGTAGAAAAACTAATTAATTCTCCTTCTAATCATTGTATTTATTAGTTTTGTTAATTTTTCAGTTAATGACCTTATATTTCATGCTACTAAATATATTTTATTTTATTTTTTAAACTAACTTCTTTGCCCAAACTTATCCATGCTACAATAGTGTTCATAATTTAAAGATGTACTACAAGATTGCCTCTTATCCACCACAAAAACAGATCTTACCATTGCCTTAGTTAAATGTGCAGTTCAATCATAACATCTTAACAAATGCTAGAAAACATCAAACATATTCACATGTTAGAAAAGGAGGAGCAAGATTGAGACCACAAACGAAACTGATAGGAGCCAAAAATTTAGGTCAATTTCTGATTGCTCTAGCCAAAACCAATATGTTTCATCCAAAACACATTGGCTTTGCCAAAACTTCCAAACTTAAGTAAGAGAATGTCTTTTCACTGTCATATAGATACTTGTACTGATATCTAGAAGAAGGCACATAATGAATGTTATTTTCTGATGATAGTGTTTATTGATGAAGTAAGGTTCCAGTTGATTGCCAAATTGGAATCTATAGAAGCATGTTTCAAATAATAAGAGCCTATAAATACATAAAACTAAAAGCAAGAATATAGAATGTAATTTAAAGAGTAGAAATGAATTGTGATCCCAATCAAATATAATATCCAAGAAATAACAATAGCATTGATTACGCATGAACCATGTTTTAACATAACAAAGAGGGTGAGCCTTGGCTTCATTGTGATCTGAAGTTTATGGGTTCGAAACATAAGACAGCCTCCCCACACATAGGAGCAAGGCTGCATATATCTAACCCTTTTGTAGACCTTGCAATGACAGAAGCCTTGTACACTAGGACATGTTTTAAAATAACAAAAAGAATGGTAATGCAGTTAGATAGCTTTAAAATAATAATAATAATAATCACTCAGACCAAAAGGGTGATAACAAAAATGTCAAAAAATGTTCGATTGGGCATAAAGTTCAACAACCTTCTAGATCCTCTGATAATGTCATGGAATACATCATACACAATAGCACAACTTAAGATCAAAAATAACCTGTGTATATGATAAATCTAAGTTAATACACTAGAATATGCGTGTTATATTTAAACACTAAACGAGAAGAGTGTACATACATACATACATATACATACATGCATACAAACATACGTACATACATACAAAGCTGATGTCCTTATTTTTGGCCATGCAAGTAGAATATGTGCTAAACAAGTACTTAAACACTTGATTAGTTGGCTTATTTGAGTCCTGCAAGATATAAAAATTCAAACTGCCATTCCTAACCGGAGGGAAGAAAAAAAAGTAGAAGGCAACAGTTACATGTTTCAGTAATATTTACACATTAGCTGTTTGTAGTGGGCTATAACATGATATAAATAGCATCACAGTCTTAATAACCCGAAAGAAAGGAAAGGTGGGTAATAATGATAATAAGTCTGAGAGAAGGATCCATAGTTACATACCTTGAGTTCAGCATATGCCCAGTAGTATTGTGGATGTTTCCCTCCAGGCCCACCAAACGCTTCTTGCCAAGAGTCCAGCAATGTCAAAATTTTAACTCTCACTTGCATATCTGTCTGTAAATATTCAAAGAAAACTTGGATAACTAGGTGAGAGAATATATGAAAAGCATCCATAAACAGTAAATTGTGGAAAGAACTAAATCCACAGGGCTATATATATATATATATCGTGATATGGTCCACATGAAACAGGTCACAGATCATGCCTCTACCAGATAAGAAGTTGATACAAGAAATGTATGACTAATTGCCTCTTTGTCATCATTATTAATATTAAATCATATGTAAAAAGTACAGATACAATCTCCATCAAAGGTCAGTATGTCTAACTGATTAAATCTAAAATCATCCTTTTGAATCCTAAAATTCAACATGAATGATGTGGAACACTGCAACCCAAACTAATGACGCCTGACCTTTGCTTCTTGCTCACCTCCTCTCACCATGTGATGTCTACATTGGGATCACTGGCATAAGGAACCATGAAGAGAGGATGATGAAGTAGAAGAAATTCCCCACTTTAACCGTAATGACCAGAATTTATGCAGCCATGCTCTTCCAGATTCTATGGCCCTCTTAGAACCCCTATCCTCACCCCTGCAAGATTTTCAGGATGCGGACTTAAAACATAGCACCACCGTGAACATCAATGTTATATGTAGAATGATCTCCTCTTCTTATACTTCTCCTGTCGGTGAGATGGAAAAAGAAGGGACTTTAGATTTCATGTTCACATTTTGCTATCAGCTGGCAACCCACTGGCAGTGATGCATTTGGCCATGAAAGGTCCAACTTTGTCATTGCATCTGCCTAGGTTTAGGGGAACCCTTGAAAAGGTCCTGTGACTTGAAAGCACATTTTGTTAACAGTCTTGTACCAGCAGTAGTTTGAACAACAGCCCATACTCGCTATCTAGGTGGTCATTGCATCAGTTGTCGTTAGCATTGCAATCAGTGGAATGAAGAAGTTTAGGCTTCAAGGTGTTGGTCTGCCCAAACAGGGAAAAAAAAAACAGATCGACATCTATATCCAATGCAGGATTTGTATTAAGAGCATTCAAGCCCAAGCCAATTTGATGGCACCTACATACCAACACCAAAAGGTAAATGTGGCCCAACCCAATTAAACTAGTTCTGAGTAATAGTCAATCTTAACTAGGCCTGAAATGGCTGGGAAATTGATTTATCCAGTCTGATCTCTGAATTCAGTTTTGATAGCCAGATCCAGGACATTTAGAAGATCAAGTAGAGCTAAATTATGCTATGTCTGGCTTAACTCAATCCAGAAAATATGTAGAACTGGCACTATTTCCTTTTGATAGGCCCAGCACAGCCCTGACCTTATTATACTCTTTAAGAAACAGTTGTGTAAAGTTTTCCAGATTATGGTCAACCAATTGAACTGATTGTTTTTCCTCTTCAATTTCTCGAACTTCTTTGTGGATTTTTTTCCTTTTTTTTCATTGCAGGAGATTAGCCATTGGCACATAAGATTTATTTGACTGATATTTGACGGATGGAGCAGTAGATCTTGAAATCAAGCACTCATCACATTAGTGTGATTGAGCTTCAATATCACTAGCAATAAAGTAGTGATTTGCATGACTCATGTGAATAAGAAGCATTTGACAGGAATTTGTTGTAAACCTTTGAATATCCTCTAATATGGATCATCATCTAAGACTTTTCCATCAAAATTGGTTTGTATCAGCACAGTTGTAGCTCATGAAAGCTACAAGGATCCAGCATATATTTAGAACCAGCTGTCAAACTTGATGCCCATGCTCTAAAGACAAGATCATTACTCTTGATCATTAGGTAAGAAATGGGCTTTTTCTATTTTGAGGAAGAAGCACAACCCGTAAATTTTATGAAAATATTAGATTAAGGAGGTACTTTCCTCTTTCACTCACCTTATAAAGCTTGAGAATTTCCTCCACCATTTATTATATACAACATTGAAGAATGTGTTGTAGCCGACCCCATGTAGTTGGGAAAAGGCTTAGATGAGTTGAGTTGAGTTGTATTGAAGAATGTGTTGTATCCATAAATGTACAACAGGAAGAAATATTTTTTATATGAAACAAATAGAAGTACAATTTTTATTCATAAAAAATTGAAATTTACGGAGATCATTTTTGGCACAATGATAAGCTTTTCATAAACAATATCACACACACACACACACACACAACTGAGACGAAGAAAGGGAGAACCAACCTTTTTCCTGACAATTTTAGTCATCTCTCCTAAAATATCCCGTTCAACAACTTGAAAATGCACATGGTCACCACAGTTCTTTACCAATGTCTCCAAAAGCTGCAAGAAATTGCCCTCCATTATTATAAGTAATATTTAGCTAAACTTCAAATTGTCTATGGAGTCAAACAACCATTTAGGAAGATGCCTTTCTTCAAGGAAATATTGTACCAGAAATTCTATTACAGTATCTCTGTACCATGAAAGATTGCTACAACCTCGGAAATACACTAGTCAGGTAACAGACAGTATCAACTAACATGCACCTAAGCAATTCCTGCTTCATTATTATTAGTTCTGGAAATGAGAAAGAAGACTGATTCCAAGACTCCATAGGTTTCAAAAATAACTTACTAGAATTTCTTACTTCTGGCATTATTGTCTGTGAATCTATGGACAAAAACTTGCTGAATAATGAGTGTAGGCATGTCAATCTTTAGTTTGATAAACATACACATACCGTCAAAGCAAGAAATTGAACCTTTGGGTTTTATGTTGCAAGCGCTTCTTGCAAGCTTTAATCACATCCTTTGTCTGCCTGATTCAATTCAGCATACAAAATTTCATTAGCACTTCTATACAATCTATAATATCAAATCAGACTGGAAGTGCAATCTTTTTCAAAGTTATCCAAAAAAATCAATTGCAGTCTAGTTAATAAAAGTACAAAAAAAGGGAAACTACGATAAGGAAAATTCACAAAGTCTAATGGCCTCTTTCCAAACTCGAAAAGAACAACCAAAGTGTTAAACCATAAATGCATTCAGGAATATGCAATATTGTGCACTCTAAAAGAAAAACCAGGATGTCAGTAAAATGTTTTGTGGCATGCACGTGCAAAGAAAAGAAGGACAGGCATATGTTGGTGCCGCAGGATGTTGAAATGCTCCCCATTATTTAATATTCATACAACAGAGAATATGAGTGGTAGAAACATATCATCAGAAAGAAATAAAGTGTATTTGAGTCTTCTTGTCACCTACAATTTGAGATTGCTTGCCAACTCCTATTAGTTTATGTCCATAAGTTTGGAGGGTTTAGTGCGCATAATAAGCAATGGTCACAGTTCCAACTCAAATGAACCTAAACCCTTTGTATTACTAACTCAGATAAAATCATCCAACATATTAACAAAAGATAAAAAAATGTCATTAGTTGTTGCCCCAAGTAAGACATTACAACGTTCTGAAGACTATACAGGAACTGGATCCCTTCACAAAATAAGTTAATGCAATTCCAATTATTCTCTCCAACAGCAAACTGTGTCAAAACCCGAGGCTAAGTCTCTTAGTGTGTCATACCTGATCCACAAGCTGATTCTTGAATCTAGTGTACTTCAGCTATCTAACTGTCCCATTACTAGACACGGTGATGCATCCTATAGTTAGGTTGACACAAGAGAGGCCCTTTACAAGGATTTACTAGGGTTTCAAGAGAATTCCCATGTGCCTTCCAGAACATCCAGTTAGCTAAGGTCCACTCATGGTGCCAGAGACCGTTGATGACGGTTTCTAAAGATTCCATGGCACAACGGAAGAAGAGGACCTGGTATTTTTTGCTACCATAAATTACAGCATGAAGATATTAAACAATAGCATTCAACAATTCTGATGATACCATCAAAGATAAGTCAAGAGATAGCATACAGCACAAACACAACTGGTGCTTATGTTAATAAATAGATAAATTGAGATAACAACTGATTTAATGAGGGATCTCAACATAAAGAATGCAGAGCTTCTGCGACCAGGAGAAGAAAGAAAAGAAAAAGAAAAAGAGGGAGAAGTAGGATTGGGAACAAGAGAAAATAGGAGAAAAAAATGGTATTGACAACTTTCCAAGGAGGAGGAGGAGGAGAAAGTAGGAGGGAAGATAAGAGGGAAAGATGGCACCGTATAATCTTCAGCAGGACAAAACAGGTGCTTTATAAGCAACATTTTCTCAGCTGATGTAAACTGAAAGATCCTGATGTTTTGGCCAATACGATATCAATATATCAGCCAACATTTTCTAATCAATGTTTTACAATTTTAATTTAGCCTTTTAATTATTAAATATTTAAATCAATTTTGTAACGCCCCAACCCATCCGCTAACCAATTAACTCCGTTAGCGGACAAAACCACATAGCAAAAAAACTCGAGTGAAAGTTAATGGGCAGCAAGTGGACTTAAGTTATAAGTATATAGCACATCTTTCTCATCCGATGTGAGACTAAATTTGTGGTATCACAATCTTCCCTCTTATAACGCGATGTACTCATCGCATACCTCAAGTTAGCCAAATCTACCTCCAAGCCGGCTACGCTATGATGGACTCTACCACCGTCTCATAGGTAGTCCTTTCCTCAGCCCACCAACTTTCACACACTGGATTAGCTTAATACCATTTGTAATGCCTCAAGCCCACTTACTAAACAATTAACTCCATTAGCAGACCAAAACTACATGGCCCAAAAACTCGAATGGAAGTTAATAGGCAGCAAAAGGATTTGAGTTATAAGCACAACACATCTCCTTTCCATCCGATATAAAACTAAATTTAGGTGTCATAAATGTCTTAAAAAGGAAGTTATTCTCCTGTTTAGAATATTTGCTGAGATTTCGATATCTCATATACCAATCTGTCCAATTCTCCATTTTGGCTGAGATAAATCAAGATCTTAACTCATCTCAATGTTGGCTACCCATCAAGATGGCCAAAATCTTCAATAAAAAACTTTGCTTACAAGGAAAGAAACCCAAACTTGACACTTAAATCCCCAAACTATCCCTATGACATAAACATTACTTTCGCAAATACTATGGCATGAACGGTTCCATGATAGGTATGGCTGCAATACCACCACTAATCACAGCTCTTGCCTGCAAATAACCCACTAAGAACTGAAATAACTAGAAAGCTAAGCATTTTACAGGAAATCAATGACCAGAATTTAATCTAAGAAAACTTTAAGGGTCTGCAGGCCTCTGATGCATCCAAAAATTACCTTAAAATTATCATTATCATCATCACTCACTACTACTACTACTACTTGAGATTATTTTAAAGTATGCTGTACAGTTTGAGATCTTTTTGTGGATAATTGTAGAACCCAGCCCTAGAAGGACTAGGTTTTAGAAACCCTAAACCAGGTTAGCTTAGATAAACAGGTTCTTAGAAGTAGTGGGCCTAAGTTTTAATGGGCCAAAGAGAAGAAGAAAAGAAAAGAAAAAAAAAAAAAAACTAAAACAGGGAACCAAACCAAAGATAGAATCTTGTTCCCTGCTTCTTATTAGATGTGGCTGATGGTGCCACGTAAGTGTTAACGGCCAAGGCTAACTGACGGCAAAGACCAAAGGCGGCCCCACTCCAAGGTAGCCTTTTTTTCTCCGAAGCGGCCCTGCTCCAGGCAGCCCTTTTTCTTCCGAGCAGCCGCGCTCAGCGGCCTTTTTCCGAGCGCCCCGCTCAGCGGCCCTTGCTCTCCAAGCGGCCTCGCTCTCTGGCCCCTTCTCCGAGGCGGCTCCTCTCCCGAGGCGGCCCCTTCCTCAAGGCGGTTCTGCTATGGAATCGACCTCAACGCTATGCAGCACAGCCTCTGCATCAACTCCCGAATGGGACACAATGCCCACATGACCCCCATTTGAGCCAAGCCCACCAACCATTTGGCCCACGCGCCTAACAAGACCAGGCCCACCAACCATCTTTGGTCCACGTGTCTGACAAGACCAAGCCACCAACCGTCTTTGGCCCGCGTACCTGACAAGACCAGGCCCACCAATCGTCTTCAAGCTCACGTAACCAGCATGAGCCTATAAGACATTCTCCTCACGGAACTCTACGTGGCAGACTCCTGGATAGGAACAAGGGTCCATAAATTGGGTAAGAGAGATCCTTGGAGAGGTATGAACACTTAAGCACCCAGAGAACACATCATCTCGGACTTTTTTATTCAAGCTTCTTCAAGCTTACGGCTGTGATCTTGGCCACTGACTTGACCGTCGAAGGTCCCCGCTGAAACTTTTGGCCCTAGGACTTCTTGCAGGTCCCTCATAACGGAGAAAGCTTCACCAGCGATCTCACGAGCTCTCTAATGATCATCATTGGTGACCGGTCAACAGAGATGGACTCCCGATCAATCCCAAGGATCAAAAACCTAGTCTAAAGAGAAATTAGGAGAGATCCTCAACCTCTATTTATAGAGGTAAGTTGAGGCAATTCGGCAAGTGTTATGGGAGTGGTAATGAGGTGCCAACGAAAAAAAGGTCACGATCAATGTCAAAGAATCACTAGAAAAAGAACGTGGAGGTAAACCCTTTTTTAACCTTCTTGGTTTCCTCTTTGTGAGTTTTGGCTGACCATGGAGGGCCGCCAATGATTGTTTCAGATTCAAGGAAGGTGCTACCTGTTTTGGATGCCTAGCCATGTTTCCCTTGGATGGCCACCGACCATGCCGGAGTCACCCAAAACGCCAAGGAATGAGGCTGGAGGAAGGATCTCTAAGGCCTCTTAACATTCAATGATCAATGGCTAGAAAGTATAGAAATTTTTTTAAAACAATAATACCCCTAGTTCCACACCTTCTTACCCGGTTTCATTGCTGGTTTCCAGCAAGGTTAGCCGACTAAGAGTGCGGGGAAAAGGTGGCTGGACGCCAGTCAACCAAGCTAGCTGAAAGACTAATGTTAGACCGAATGGAGCTGCCAAAGAAGATGCATAGTGTTGGATCAAGAAGAGAGAAATCATTTGGTTTCAAGATCCAATTATAAATACTACGCAAGTCCTTAGCCATCAAATAAACAAAATTCCCTTTTAAGCAATAAAATACCGCGCATGTCCCTGTTTTAGACTCCAAATGTTAATCCTTCGTATGTCCTGGTACCAAAAGACTCAAATGCCATCTAACAAGTTGCAATTGACACATATCCCTCCTAAAACCAGGAAATTGTGTAATGATGCACATGTCCCTAGTTTCTAAAAGACCCATTTACCCTTCCAGCCATTGTTTTGAAGTGCATGTCCTTTTCATAAAATGATGCTCTTGTCCTTAATTAAATGATATGCATGTCCTTTGGGGTTTAAAGTTAGGATAAACCTGAAATAACTATTCCAGGTTAGTTATTTTAGGAATAAATATTCGAGATAAATTGTTAGAACCAAATTTAAAAAGAATGACATTTAAATTAAGGTTTAAGATGAATTAACTAACTCATTCAATAATAAACCCTAATAAGCAAGTGAAACATGTCTAGAATTACCAGATAATGGATATATTTATTTTGACACTAGGAGAAGACCTTAGGGCTTGGTGAAATAAAATTCATAAATTGACGAGAGAGATTTAAACTAACAAGAACAAAGTTGGATATGTGTTGATTAACCCTAAATTATATGTTAGGTTCGGAAGAGGAACCCTGAGTTGAGATAGCTGATTTCTTATGCTTGTGAGATACATAGTGATTGGCCACTTCTAAAATTATCATATTTTTAAATAAAGAATATTTATCATCCTATGACGCTTAGTTTATAACATCGCACACCTACATATTGACCATGATTGCCATGATTATACTTGATAATGATTATTTATTACTCCTAATGAATTGATAAAGATGTTGAACTGATCATGAATAGGATTTAATAAGAGATAATAAAACTGAATTGAAGATCCTAAACTTGACTATGTTGGATGACTCAGATTCCTACCGATGGGGATTATATGCTGAAAAAAAATCCGTGACTTGAGGATATACTCGGTTGATACCCTATCAATGGAGGTTATACGCTAGAAAATCCATAATCTTGGGAATATACTCCGTTGAGACCATATCTATGCGAATTATACACTAGTGATACCCATGGCCTTGGAAGGTTATACCTTGATTGATACCCTACCTCTGGGAATTATACACTAGTGATACCTATGACTTTGAGGGCTATACCTTAATTGATACCCAACCTATTAAGCTAAAACACTGGCGACATGATTTTAGCATATCAGGATTAGATAACACAATATAATAAGAAATAAAGAATATAAAAAATACATATTATTTGTTTTAACTGAGAAATTGTATCTGCATACTGATATTATGTTATATTTTAAATGGCTTATCATTGCTTACCGGGTTGTGAAGCTCATGATTATTTTATCTTCTTTTTGGATTTTGCTTAATGGCTACATGGGATACCATAGGAAAAGTACTTAGATGTGTGAGGAGAATAAAGAAATTTTTTTATTTAATTTTGTTGAGACTTAGTGTTTTAAACAATGGTTTGTAACTAAATATTTGTTTTTATTTACTTAGAACTTTTAAATTTTAGAACTTAATACTGATAAGATGTGATATCATGTGAATGCCTTGCATATTTATAAGGTACACCTTATGAGTATATGACATTCGTCATGACCCCCAATCCGAATCTCGGGTTTGAGGCATGACAATGATATCGGTGTTTTGGGAAAAACAATCAAAAACTAATGAAATGTTAAAAAGTATAGGATTTACACTATGCTTGAGCATAATAAACAATCCTATTTGTCAATTATAGTTAATCAAAAACAAGTACCTTACCGATTTTAGAGCAAAAGAAATAATCCTTTCCATTAATCAAAAAACATGGCGTAGAGATTATAGAGAAGAACAAATAATCCAATTTGTTAATCAAAAACATGCACCTTACAGATTTTCCAATCTCTAGTCTATGGTAACATTTAAGTCTGTGATCAGCAATGTTACTTGGATATGTGAAAGGGTGTCAGAGTGTCCAAAATCTCACAAGACTGACACAAGAATCTTCTAAATATTTGCAGCGATGTTATTGTATCTTATATCTGTTATGCAAATATGCATCGATGCATACATATAATGAACAACATGCAGGACTTATGATCTTTAAGTTCAAAAATTTGATAAGATGGTTGCTATTCGTATCATAAAGATATGCTAAGGTAGTGTTTGACTCCCCAAAAGCTATCCCTGGATAAATGTACAGGATAGCATTTATCCAGGGAATAGATGAGGGAATAAGCATCTTTTAAAATTACAACTTTGCTATCAATGGATAACTCTAGTTATTCCTGGATTTCCTAGGGAATAAGTTCAAAGGATAACCCATGGTTAATCCCCTCTGATTAAACTTTTCAGAAATATTCCTTCTAGTTATAGCTTTTGGGGATAAAGGGGGATATCCATCATCCTAGATATCCCCCCTTATCCCCTATTTCAAACACTGCCTAAAAGTAGACATATATAATGATAATATCATGATTTGGTGTCAAAAAGTGTTATTAAGTGTTGAAGTGTCTAACACATCAAAAAACCCAAATTTTGGACTGTTTAGGTAACATAATTGATTGCTCACTGCGTGCATGCATATCATTACCAATAAAAGAAAAATGTTAATGAATGCCTCACAGGCACTGGTCCAGGAGATTGGCTCATTGATTACGAATAACATATCTTGTTCTGATTGATTAATTACTTGCAATCAAAATATATTTTAGTCATCATTTATCTCCCACAATTTTCAATCTCCTTACGCCAATCACCAACCCCCTTGTCTTGCCTTGTCTTCATTTTTAGACATATAGTTCCTTTTTGTCTTCATTTGAGTGGCTAAAATTTATTACAGTGAAGCGTAAACCCTAGATTTTAAGTCATTAATGGTTGGAAGTAAGATTTAATAGTTTATATTAAAAATACAGGTTTCCATAGAAAACTTGGGTTAGCCTCCAATCAAATGTTAACATACTATTTAAGGCAATAAGGGCATTGCTCTTAACCATGGAATGCCATGCCAGTGTATATCACCCCATGATAAGCATACCATATTAAGAGACTCAATACGGTTGCATACTAAATCTTACTACACTAAATCGATCCACGTACCAAACATGCCACCACTGTAGTCGTGTGGTACTGGTACGAGATCCAGTACTATGGTAGCAAGCCTTGCTCGTGGGCATTTGTTAACAGGACCTTGATAAAATAACACTTGTTGCCTTTTTATCAACCGCCTCCCAAACTCTAACTGAGTGTTGGTTTCATCTGGACAAACCTTCAAACTCCTTGTTTAGGTAAGGGTTGTTGCTTCCTAGGAATTTATCTTAACAAAAACAACAACAATAGAAAAAACACCAAATAGCAATAAATGCAGACACTAGCATGGATTTCATACTAGAAATATATTTCTGATTCAATGTGTTATCTCTTTGGATCCATGAGAAGCAAGAGAAGAACTTCAACCTCAAACTTGAGATAAAATTGGCACAAGAACACAAGAATTCAGAACAAATCTTCTTATAGCTGTACATATAATATTCTATGACCCATGTTGACCTATAAACAATCCTTGTAGATGGGTCAAAATCAACTTCATCAACCAAAAAAAGGAAAAAAAGAAAATCCCAATCACACCCTGATGGCTAACTCTCAAGGAGAACCTGAAACAAGTACCACTCAACCCAAACAAATTCAGGAAAGCCTAAAAATGTAACCTGATGCGAGAACCATACAATGAAATAGAAGCTCAAAAATTCAGCCTTTTAACTCATTGAAATGGTAGCACAGCATGAACTATTACCAACAGACACAACAACTGCAAACACGGTACAACATCATGCAATGAAACAACTATTATGCACCGTGTTCTACCTCAACACATCGACTCCATTCCAACCAATATTATCTTCAACTAATTAATTGCATAGTCCATAAAGAAGTGTGATTATTGGATGATCATAAGCATAGAAGTGGAAAGTTTTCCATCAGAATTCCATCACTTTCCATCAGAATCCTAAGACCAAACAATTCCTCATGAATCTCTTCCTTTTCCATATATATTAAGAAAAAAGAAAGATTTAGTCACCAAATAAAGAGCTGCAACCAACCAAGGCCGTAAAACAAAACCTTTCGAATTTTAGAGTTTTGCCCTAAAAGAACGGTTTTGAATTTCATAAGAACAGAAGAACCGATTTTACACAAGAATTCTTTCTTAACCAAATTCCATAAAGGAAAGATAATTATAATCCCAAACAGCAGCTTCCCCCTGCAAGTAAGCAATCTCAACAAAAAACTTTCAAAGTCAAATATTTTTACCAGAAGTCTGACAAAAACCCTCAAGAGATAACATTTGCAAGGCTCAAAAACATAGAAGAACCGAATCCATGCAAAGATTCACAGTTTTCTTTAACGTTTCAAATATTCACAAGTAGAAACCGTTCAAAGTCGACACCTTTTTACAAGAGTCTAGATAGAAATCCTAAAGAAAGCATAAATTTGAGTCTCACGAGCATAGAAGAATGCTTCTACACATCAATTTGAGCTTTTCTTTAAACTTTTTAATTTCTCACTGGTAAATACATTTCAAAATCGAATCTTTTTACCGGAGTTTAGAAAAACCTTAAAGAAAGAACAGATTTGAGTCTCTCAAAACCGATTTTACACAAGAATTCAAGTTTTTATCTAACGTTTCCAAATCCCAACCAGTAAAAACCTTTCAAAATCGAATCTTTTTGGCAGAGTTAACAAAAACCCTAAAGAGATGACGATTTCGAGTATCGTAATCATTGAAAGAACCGATTCTACAAAGAATTCACGCTGGCGTTCAACGTTTTGAAACACTCACCACTGATCAGAATTGATGGAATCGCAGATTTCCATGTTGAGAGTCCAATCGGGGCCAAGCAGGAGACGGCTCGTCGCCTTCTCGACTCGGACCGTCGCCGACGACGACATCGCTGCTTCCTTTACTTCTCACGCAAGAAGAAAAGGAACGAGGATAGGAGGAGAACAAAGACTCCGAAGAGAAGCCGCCTTGAGAGAACTTCGGTCTTCCCCTCCACGAGAAAATATTCCCTGGTTTTATCATTTCGATGACTACTGGAATCGAGACTAGGACAGAGAAGTTTTTTTTTTAAGGAAAACAAATCTTTTGGGGCAGAGTTTGCCTCCGCCGCCAATTCTCTTTTTTTTCTATTACCGATTTATACAATAAATTATATAAACACACACGCACACAACGCTTGAGCACAGACATGATCCGGGCAGTGGTAATTTCTATATACCGGAGCTTTTTTGGTTTGTAAGGTAAATTTTGATGATATATTTGGCACATTAACAAAGTAAGGTATGTTATTTATATG
>UESW01003961.1:1480311-1496413 GCA_900491605.1 Calamus simplicifolius
TTTACCAACGTCTCTTCCATTTTGAGTCTATTTTTCATGGCAAGCCATCCAAACACCTCCATCCTACACAAGACCCATAATATGATCCAATTCTACCTTATCTACGTTAAGAAAGTTCTTCATGATAGATTTGCCCTGCACAAATGCTGATTTAGAATCATCAATTAAAATTGGCAGAAACTTGGATAATCCAACAGCTAGAACCTTTGGGATGATTTTATTTAGGCTATTTAATAGACCAATGGGTCATAGGTCTCCAAGGAATAGCAACCCTTCTTGCTTAAGACTTTTCGTAGTGGAGGCAAAGTTCTCTTAAAATATCAAGAGTGCCGTCGTGGAATTCCTCGGATAGAGCCAGCAAGTTGATCTCCAGAAGATTCCATTCTAGCTGAAAGAAGACAAGATGAGAACCATCAAGTCTAGTAGTTTTGTGCCACCAAGTGAGAGTTTTGCATGTTTAATCTTATCCAAAGAGAGACCACAAGTGAGCTCAGCGAGACAATCTCCAAGTCTCCATACCAATTAATAAAGATAGGAAAGCTTGCTTCATACCAATCAATAGAGTTCTTCGTTAGGTTGGAGTATTCCTCAGTTTGTTAGAAATTTTTAGAAGCAGCTCATGCCTTCAGAGCTGACCTTGAGCATTTCAAATCCTCTACTACCATCTGGCTACAATGTTAGGGCAACCTCTTTTTCTTTTTGACTTTGAACAGGGGAGTCAGGCCCCCTAATTTACTAATGAATAAGTGAGAATTGTACAAAAGAGAGGGAAAGAGGAGAAACAGAATTCCAATCAGCTAAGATTAGTGTGGAACAAAGATTTCAGTTTCACAAGCTCAAGAGCATCTCCAGCCTTACCTATGGATATACAGCTCTAAAAATTAAAAGAGAGAGGTTTTCTGAAAAAATAGTAGAGCAAGTTGGGGATTTCCAAGAAAAACTCCATAATTTCTTTCTTTCATATGTGCGACCACCGAGTAGAATTTGATCACAAGCCTTTCTCCAAGATGAAAAAATTAGTCCACAAACTTTGTGGTGCTTGTTCATATGCAATCTGTCAGCAAGCCATTATCATATTCTAATTGCAGAAGGGTATGATTGAAATAGATACTGAACTGTCTCCTGAGGCAAATGGGCACCTGGTGCTAATGTGCCGGCCTTTCTTGGAAAGCACCTCTCCCGTATGGAGATGAGTCCTTAGAGCGAGCCAAGCAAAAGCCTTCAGTTTTTCAGGTACAACCACTTTTCAAATATGTTTATAATCTATCCAGATTACTAATAATTTAAAAGAGGCCCATCAAATAACTGCATTTGGTATGTATTTTGAATGACATCTATTTTGTAGTAATCCGGATTACCTCATTAGAGGTAATCCAGATTATCACAGTTGCATTTGGTACAACACCAAACAATCATGATAATATAAATTACCTACAAGATAGATTACCACGGGATGAATTGCCAGTAATTGTTGATTACTATGTTTGATATACACTAGTAATGTTACCGTAATTGATTACTGTGTTTGATATGACAAACAGGTTTACCGATCATATAATATCAAAATTTTAAAATATCCATAAATTAAATTTATATACTAAATCAAATCTATTAAAAATTTTCAAAATACCTCTAAATCAAAGTTTTATATATAAATAGAAGATACTAGATTTATTTTTTTAAGATTAAAATATATTTTTAATCTTTAAACATTTATTCAATTTTTTTTATTTGTAAACTTTTAATTATCATAATTTATTTATTATATTTCAAAAATAATTTATTTTTTAATATTTTGTTATATAAAATTAATTAAGATTAATAGAATAATTGATATATTATGATAATATGAACGGATCGATTAGTTGATAGCAAAATGTAAGTTATTTTAAAATTTTAAATAGTAATGTAATTAAGCATGGTCAATTTTAAATTAATACATTATCAAGAAGACGTTGTTAAGAATACTATTTTTTTGTTTTTATTTTTTTAAATTTTTTTTATTTGATATTTTTCTTTTTCCATGAACGAATAATATCATAGTTTATTTTTGTTTGGAGACATGAGAAAAGAGAAAACGTCCACGAGATAAAAGAAAAGAGAAAAAAGAAGGGAATGATTTTGTTTGAAGAAAGAGATAATTTTATTTTTACGAAAGAGGAGGCAGGGGTAATTTTTTTTAAAAAAATTATTAGATTATAACATATCTAGTAATTTGAATAACCACCTCCCCCTCAGATAATCCCCTGAGATAATCTACCGGTAATCTGGATAGATTACCTACTACCAAACGTGGTTATCCACATTACTATAGATGTGGTA
The DNA here is from genome assembly GCA_900491605.1 of Calamus simplicifolius. Classification (NCBI taxonomy): domain Eukaryota; kingdom Viridiplantae; phylum Streptophyta; class Magnoliopsida; order Arecales; family Arecaceae; genus Calamus; species Calamus simplicifolius. Next base: position 1,482,634 of record UESW01003961.1, read on the forward strand.
ATCTTATAAATTATTTTTTGATAAGATTATCCTTCATTTATTTCTTTGATCGCTCTCTACTCGCATCATCCTCTTATATTGGAACCTCGGTGTCGAAGGTCATGAACCACATCCTCTTTCACTCTGCATCCTTACCGGCCGCTTCAAATATCATTTATAAATTTTTTAAACATTATTATTTATAAATATAATTTTTTAAAACCAAATATATAATATATAAATTTTTAATAAATTTAATTTAAGGGTATTTTAAAAATTTGATGTTATATGATTGGTAATCTGTTTGTTATACCAACGATAGTAATTAATATTATTGTAGCTGTGTATACCAAACATAGTAATCAACATTACTGATAATCTATCAAGTAGTAATTTATCTTGTAGGTAATCTACATTACCATTTAGGATTACCTGACCATGCACCAAACGCAAATAGCCAAAGAATCCCTCCCTGATTGAGAAATTAATTTGTAAGAGGAATTTGATGAATAGGAGCCATTAGGAGAGAGAGCTTCCATACCAGAGAATCCTCAAATTTAGAAGGTTTAATATGAGAGATGAGATCTTCAAGCTCTACCAATTGGCAGTGTTGAACTTGAACCCCAGAAAGAGGCCTAAAAAAATTTATCTGCCAAGGTACCTGACCTTCTGTTCCATTGATCAGCTTAGTAGAGATGAACCCATCCAAATCAAGTTCTTGAATCCACCAATGCTCAAATTTTAAAATTCATAATTTCTGGAGCTTAACATTGCATTCAAGGCTGACAGGAATGTAAGCCTGATGGAGGAGAGCTTTTTGATTTAGCTTGCTCATTTTCATCCATTTTGCCTTTTGCTTTGATTTCTTGTTTTGTACCTAAACTCAGGCTACTTAGCCTGATCAAAGATGAGGAACAAATAGTCCAGATCTCACCAGTAGAGAGAACCACTCAAAGGACAAAGATGCAGTGTGCCAAGGGCCAGTAACCATATGCAAATCAAATCTAATCTAAGATCTTATACACTGAAAAATATCTCCATCAAGGCACAATAAAAGACAAAGATAAGAGAGAGAAGAATAAATGAATCACCACAAAACACACATCTGATGAGGGATGAACCCACCTTTATTTACGGAAGTTCTGCTTACATTATGTTCTCATACGATTATTTCTGATGGCATGCGTTACTTCAGAGTGAAAACATTTAGCACCGAGTCCACACGAGAAAACAACATCAATCTCCGCCTTTATTGATCTCATCAAGGATCACAATGAGAGCCACGACGAAGGCATAGTCCACGTGTGGATAGACGGTCACCCCAAAAGTGTCCTTCCCAAGAACAATGTTCTTAACCGTGTACTTCCGGCTCATCTGCACCGCCATCAACCATCAATTAAACGAATCAATTAAGAACAGACAAATGTTTGAGAAAATCAAAGAGAAAACAGAGATAGAGCACAACAGATACTCCAAAACAGATCAAATTTGCCCCCTTCTTACTTGGGCTATAATGGTGTTGGACTCCCCGAGATAAATGGTGCAGGACCTCTCAAAATAGCTCCCCTTGATCTTGAAGTCACAAGCTTGCTCACTGATGTTTGCAGCCAAGAACACATTGAGTGCGATTTTGAATTGGATGAGTGATGACTTCTTGACACTGAATAACAGATCTTTGGAGTCGGAGCTGTCTCCCCTATAAACTTGCCATCTCTGGTGTGCACTCATTAACTGTAAAATTATAGCCACGAATTCATGGGATTATATACTAACAATTACCAATGCTCTAATGAATTGCCTTACCGAATATTTGATGGTAAATGAAACTATTGATTGATGGGAAAGAATCTGTGTACGAGCAAATACTAGCATACCGTAATATGCAGCGGAATAATAAATAAAATGCGCAAACCACACAATCACAGAAACACCAAGATTTACATGGAAAATCCTTCCAAGATAAAGGGAAAAAACTATGGGCAAGCCAGAGAAGAAGATCCACTATAAAATAATAAATATCCAAATCTCAAAGTCCCTTGCCTGAACTTGAGAAATAGTCACAAGAGAATAATAGGGATATAAGGATTACGTCACCAAAAAATATGGTCTCCTGTATTACCTCCTTATTTTTTCCCTTCTCTTCTTCTTCTCTTTTTTCTTCTGCAGCACCTTCACGTGATTCCTGGAGTGAAAGTCCTCCCACGTAGTCAAGCATCAAGCAGCAGCCCTTCCTTCTCTTCCCCTAGCAATCCATGCTCCTAGAAAAAAAGAAATACCCGCTATCTGCTCCACCTCTTTTTACCAGACGACTGCTCCTTGAAAAAGAGAAAACTAAAAAGGAAGACGGCTGCTCTCCCAAAAAACCAACTAAGCAACCGTGGAAAAGAAGTCACGCCACGCTTTTAGCCCTAATGGGCTGAATAAGTGGGCCATGGGCCCAACAACCTCCCCCTTCAGCCCATAAGGGAGGCTGTCTTATGCTTCCTTAGTGTGAAATCATGTCGACCAGCTGTCGGCATATATTGCCTTTCTTTTGACAAGGTCTTTGTCAACATGTCTATCCCATTTTCATCTATGTGAATTTTCTAAAGCTGTAACTGCTTCTCTTCAAACACATTTCGAATCCAGTGGTATCTAACATCTATATGCTTTGACTTTAAATGAAAAGTTGGGTTCTTGCACAAGTGGATGGTGCTCTGGCTGTCACAATGTACCACATAATTTTCTTGTTTCAACCCCAATTCATGTAAGAATTCTTTCATCTACAGCATCTCCTTACAGACTTCGGTAGCATCAATGTATTCTGCCTCTGTGGTAGAGAGAGCTATACACCTTTGTAATCTGGATTGCCATGACACAGCTCCCCCAGCAAAAGTAAGTATGAAACATGATGTGGACTTCTTGTATCAATATCTCTCATCATATCTGCATCTGTGTAACCAATTAGCACAGGTGGACAACCCCCAAAGCTTAAACAAACTTTGGAGCTTCCTCTGAGATATCTGAAGATCCACTTTACTGCTGCCCAATGCTCTTTCCCTAGATTTGTAAGAAATCTGCTAGCAATACCCACTGCATATGCGATGTCTGGTCTCGTACATACCATCGCGTACATCAAACTTCCGACTGCTGAAGCATAAGGAACCTTCTTCATTTTCTCCTTCTCCTCATCACTTGAAGGATTCTACTCTGAGCACAACCTAAAGTGACCTGCAAGAGGAGAACCAACTGGCTTTGCATTGCTCATACTGAACCTATCGAATACCTTCTCAATATACTTTTCTGTGACAACTATATTTTCTTGATTCTTCTATCACGAAAATCTGCATGCCCAGTATTTGCTTTGCTAGTTCCATATCCTTCATTGCAAATGACTAACTCAGCTCCTTCTTCAACCTGTCAATCATAGACATATCTTTCCCAAGGATAAGCATGTCATCAACATAAAGTAGGAGTATGACAAAATCATCACTAAACCATTTGATATACACACAATGATCTGAAGCCATTCTTTTGTATCCATTTTCAGCCATAAATAAATCAAATTTCTTGTACCACTGCCTTGGAGCTTGTTTTAGCCCATACAAGCTTTTTTTTAATCTGCATATAGGATTTTCTTTACCTTTGACTTTGAAGCCTTCTGGTTGCTCCATATAGATTTCTTCCTTCAAATCATCATGAAGAAAAGTTGTCTTCACATCTAACTACTCAACCTCCAGGTCTAGACTAGCAGCAATACCTAAAGCAACACGAATTGAAGACATTTTAACAACAGGAGAAAAATCTCTTCAAAGTCAATACCTTTCTTTGACCGAAGCCTTTCAAACCAATCTGGCCTTGTACTTTGGTTGAGAACAATGCTAATGAGTCTTTAACCTGAAAACCCACTTATTCTTTAAAGCCTTCCTTCCTTTTAGTAGTTCCACTAAATCATATGTGTGGTCTTCTGTAAGGCATCAATTTCTTCCTGCATACCTACTAACCACTCCTTTTTCTGCTCACTTTCAACTGCCTCCTGGTAACATTCTGGTTCACCTGCGTCAGTAAGCATTATATATTATAGTAGAATACCTTTTGGAAGGTTGCGATGTCTGGTAGATCTTCTCAGCTGAGGCTCTGTAGGAGGTTACTCCTAATCTCCTTCCTGCTCAACATGTCCTACAAGTGAGTTAACATCTGCTCCTGCACTATTTTCTTGCATATCTTTCCCATCACCCTGATATACTGGAGGAGTAACTGGATCACAGTCTGTTAATCCTCTTACAGAAGACTTGACTGGCACTTCCTTCTTAAGTCTTGAAAGGTTTGATCTTCAAAAAATACAACATCTCTGCTTCTGAACACATTCTGCTTTTCTGGATCCCAGAGTCTATAACCAAACTCATCATGTAAGTAACCAAACAAAGCACATTCTTTTGTCTTACCATCCAGCTTGGACCTCTCAATGTCTAACATGTGCAAATGCACAGAAACCAAACACTCTCAAGTACTTATAAGAGACGTCTTTCCCTGACCATACACGCTCTGCAACATCACCATCTAGAGCTGTACATGGTGACATATTTATTACATCAACTGCTATCTTCAATGCCTCATTCCAAAATCTTTTAGGTAACTTGGACTGTGAAAGCATACATTGTTCTTTTCCATGATGGTGCGATTCATCCTCTCTGCAATTACATTATGCTGAGGAGTACCAGGTACTATCATCTCATGCTGAATGCCATGTGACTTGCAATAATTATTAAATAACCCTGTGTACTCACCACCATTATCTGACCTTATGCATTTCAATTTCTTTCCTGTCTCTCTTTCAACTCTGGCATGAAACTCTTTGAAGACATTAATAACCTGATCTTTGGTCTTCAAACCATAGACCCAAACTTTTCTGAAAAAATCATCTATAAAAGTGACAAAATAAAGTGCACCACTGATACTTGGAACATTAACTGATCCACCAGGAGTTTTTGTCCTCAAAGGACCACAAATATCTATATAGACACAATCCAAAACATGCATTTTTCTAGACAAAGCAGGACCAGCAAAAGAAATTCTATGTTGCTTGCCAACCAAATAATCAACACATGGGTTCAAATGTACACCTTTGAAATCTGGTAGAACTTCTCCCTTTGAAAGAACTTGCAGCCCCTTCTCACTCATGTGTCCCAGTCGTTTATGCCACAACTCCATGCTAAAGTCTTTCTCTGTAGCATACAACTATTCACCATAAGCTTTAGCCTACAACCTATACAAAGTGTGACATTTCTTCCCATTGGCTACAACAAGTGAACCTTTACTGAGCTTCCATTGCCCTTTATGAAATCTGCTATCAAAGTCTTCATCATCAAATCTTCCAACTGAGATTAAATTTAGCCTCAAGTCAGCCATATGCCTTACATCCTTGAGTACCAACTTACAGCCAAGATTGGTCTTCATATGGTTGTCACCCATGCCAATGATGTCTGTTGTGCCTTGATTTTCCATCTTGACAACACCAAAATTTTCAGTCCTATAGTAGAAAAAAACTCCTTCCATGGTGTAGCATGATAAGAAGCACATGTGTCAATCACCCACTCATGATTCTAACACTCACATAGGAAGATACCATCAGAAGTAGACAAAATCAAATAATCATCACCCTGTACTATAGCTGTGATATTCTCCTTTGACTTTGTATCCTCCACTTCTTTTTCCTTTTTCTTACTCTTCTTAGGCTTCTTGCCCTGATTCTTGTAGTGCCCTTTCTCACCATAGTTGTAGCAAGTAATATCTTTTCTTGACCTTGATTTGCTTCTACCCTTGTATGAATTGTCTCTATTTCTAGACTTTGACCGTCCTCTATTCTCTGAGAAAGTGCATATGAATCAATCTGAGAAGTTGCTGAATTCTTCCTTAACTCCTCATTCAACAAACTGCCTGTTACTTGACTCATGGTGACAACACCGTCTGGTGCAGAATTACTGAGAAAAACTATCAGTGTCTCCCAACTTTCTGGCAATGAACTGAGAAGTAACAATGCCTGCAACTCATCATCAAGAGACATTTTCATAGAGGATAACTGGTTATGAATACTCTGCATTTCATTCAAATGCTCAGCATAGAAACACCCTCTTTATATTTCATATTCACTAGTTCTCTGATCAAGAAAGCCTTGTTGCCAGCTGTTTTTCTCTCATAAAGACTTTCTAACTTTTTCCAAAGAGAGTTTGCAGATGTCTCAGTGGAAACATGGTGAAATACACTGTCATCCAACCACTGCCGAATAAAACCGACTGCTTTCCTATCTAACATGATCCAAGCATCATCTGTTATTATAACGGGCTTTGCTTTGACCCTTCCAAAGGTCTATATAGATCCTTGCAATACAAGAGATACTCCATCCTCGGTTTCCATATCATCCAATTATTTCCATTCAGACTGATCATGCGGGAAACATTACCGGCCTCCATGCTCGCATACAAAAATTCACAGGCTCTGATACCAGTTGATGGGAAAGAATCCGTGTACGAGCAAATACTAGTAGACCGTAATATGCAGCGGAATAATAAATAAAATATGCAAACCATACAATCACAGAAACACTAAGATTTAAGTGGAAAATTCCTCCAAGGTAAAGGGAAAAAACCACGGGCAAGCCAGAGAAGAAGATCCACTATAAAATAATAAATATCTAAATCTCAAAGTCCCTTGCCTGAACTTGAGAAATAGTCACAAAAGAATAATAGGGATATAAGGATTACGTCACCGAAAAATACGGTCTCCTGCATTACCTTCTTATTTTCTTCCCTTCTCTTCTTCTTCTTCTCTTGTTTTTCTTCTGCAGCACCTTCACGTGATTCCTGGAGTGAAAGTTCTCCTACGTAGTCAAGCATCAAGCAGCCCTTCCTTCTCTTTTCCTAGCAATCCACGCTCCTAGAAAAAGAGAAATACCCGCTACCTGCTTCACCTCTTTTTACCAGACAACTACTCCTTGAAAAAGAAAAAACCAAAAAAGAAAGACAAGTGCTCTCCCAAAAAACCAACTAAGGAACTGTGGAAAAGAAGTCACGCCACACTTTTAGTCCTAATGGGCTGAATAAGTGGGCCATGGGCCCAACATTGATTGTTTATTTCCTTTATTAAATTTAACATCCTAAAGTTTGATTTTTGTTGAGGGGTAAAATCGCGCGTACCAATAATCATGCACATGGCTAAGGCTAGCCTTGTTTCCTACCCGCTATGCGATACCCGCCAGAGATAAGTCAGCCTCGGTAGGTCGGAGCGCCCTAGCCCCCACTGAGCCAAGAGTTCCCAAGGCGCGAGCTATTGTCTATCGTCTCTCGGTCCCTTCGGCCGAGCTATCGTCTATCGTCTCTCGGCCCCTCGAGCCGAGCTATCGTCTCTCGATCCCTTCGGCCGAGCTATCGTCCATCGTCTCTTGGCCCCTCGAGCCAGCTATCGTCTCTCGGCCCCTCGAGCCGAGCTATCGTCTCTCGGTCCCCTTAGCTGAGCTATGTCTCTCGGTCCCTTTGGCCGAGTTATTGTCCATCGTCTCTGGCCCTAACCGAGCCATCTCACCATCCGGCCTTTCTAGCCGATCTCTTCTATCACTCGGCCCAGCCCGAGCGATATCTGCACCTCTGCGGAGTTTGGCATGGAAAAGCTTAAAATTGTGAGATTCCAAACGGGAATCATATCCGAGAGTGGCCTAGAGCCCTAGAGCCTATGCCCCCACCAAATCTCGAGATGTCAACAAGCTCTCTCAGCCGTCGATCCACTAACTAACCCGATACGAATCCTACCGATCCCATAACAAACTGGATTCAGATCTCAACGGCCTTGGACCCATAACGCTCCCAAACAACCAGGTGATCCTTTATAAATACTACAGCCTCAGATCCCCTCAGGTACGCCATCTCTTATGCGCACACTCGCTCACTGCCTTTGTTTTCCACCATTATCGCTCTGCTCCGAGCCCTGGGAGAGACTCTTCAGCGAGAGCCTTCTCCTCATTTTTGTTGACTGTCGATCTCCACTGACTTGAGCATCGGAGGGTCTTCCGCAGAGGGCTACCCCCAACGCCTCTCGCGTGAGGACTGTTTTGCAGGTCCGCCTAGGAGGAAGCCCATCTCGAAGCCCGAGCGCGCCCGAGTCGGAGGACAAGATTTCAGCAGCAACAAATTGGCGCTAGAGGAAGGGCCCTCAAGTCCCTAAAACTTGTGATCCGGGAGACAAGGATTTCAGTCTGCAAGAAAACTCCTTCCATGGCCAACCGGAAAAAGGCTACCTCCGAAGTCCGAGATCAGGTCGCTTCTCAAAGGCCTGATCCATTGAGCAGTGTTGCACCGTCGCCGCCGCCAGTCGAGACTCCATCGCCATCAGCGGCCCTGGTGACCCAGAACCAGTTTGCCTTACTGGTCTAGCAGGTCTAGGCTCTGGCCCACCTGATTCAGGGGCACTCCGAAGCCCCCCGCCCGGCTGCTCCTGCTCCTCACCCTTCTAGGGAGAATGCAGCCCCCGCTCATCCAGCGATCTCTTCTTCAGCCCGCATGGGGTTGCGAACCCCCCTCGCCGTCCCAGAGAAGCTGAGCTAGCTCCCCAACGAGCCCGCATCAAAGATCTCCCTAGATCTCGGCAGGCCCGATCTCTCTCCCCGGTGTATTCTCGCCATGATTCAACACCATCTCAGTACTCTCCTCGTCCTGCACCCTCTGCTCTTCCTGACGAGGAGATCCGCCGCCAGCTCCAAGAAATGCGTCAAGAGCTTGACGCCACCAAGCAAGCTCATCCGCTTCAAAATAAAGCGGAGCAGGGCATTCCCTTCTCCAAGAAGATCATGGAGGAAGTGATTCCCTCCCACGTCAAGCTGCCTGCCATCGAGCCTTATCATGGCTCCTCCGACCCCGACGATCATCTCAGCAGCTTCCACGGAGCATCAGATGCAATCCTCTGTCATGCCTTCCCATCCACCCTCAGGGGATCTGCCCGAACCTGGTTCAATGCTTTGAAGCCAGTTCCATTATTCATTTGATGAGCTGAGCCGCCTTTTCATCAGCCAGTTCGTCAGTAGCCATCGCCACCGACGGAGATCCGATTCCCTCTCTGAGGTTAAGCAGAGAGAGGGGGAGTCCCTGAAGAAATATCTTGGCCGTTTCAACACGGCCATGCTGGAGGTGGATCACCTCAATCATGAGGTGGCCATGTCCGCCCTAGCAGGTGGAGTATTGAAGGAGAGCGACTTCTACTTGGCCTTGGAGGTTAGCTACCCTCCAAACCTCTCCGACATGATGGCCCTGGCAGACAAGTATGCTAGAGTCGAAGAGTCGCGGAGAGCCGTCCGAGCCGAGCTAACGAAGAAGAAGGAGCCCAAGGGCTCCGATAAACACCGACATGCCCACCAGCCGAGCCCGCCTTGCCGCCAGAGGATTCCCTAGCCATCCACCAAGGAACCACACTCGAGCCCGCCTAGGAGGTTCCACCGGTTCACTCCGCTCACTGCCCCAAGAGTGGAGATCCTCATGGAAATCGAGCGCCAACTCCCTCGACCTCCTCCAGAGGGAATGCAGCCCAGAGAGATCCCACAAAATATTGCCGCTACCACCGCGACCATGGCCACGACATGAAGAGTGTTGGCAACTAAAGAATGAGATTGAAAGGCTCATCCAACGGGGTAGACTGGATCGGTTCAGAGGAGCCCCCGAGCCAAGAAATGGGGGCGATCGTCGGCCTGAGCCCCAGCAGCAACCTCCTCCTCCTCCAAATCCTCCAGTTGCTGGTCACATTAATGTGATTGAGGCGGTCGGTAGTCCTTCAGGCAGGAGGGACGATGAAGAAGGTCCGGTGCCAAAGAAAGCACGACCTGATGAGATCTCTTTCTCGAATGATGACTTCCAGGGGATACAGTTCCCGCACGATGATGCGCTAGTTGTATCTCTCAATTTGAACAACTATGATGTAAGCCGAATTCTAATTGATAGTGAAGCTCCGTCAATGTTTTATACCTTGATGTGTTTGTAAAAATGAAGCTTCTTATGGAGAGTCTCCGAGCCGTGGACTCCACCCTAATGGGGTTCATCGGCGATGTCATTATCCCGGAGGGGGTCGTCACCTTGACGGTCCGTGTAGGGGCCTGGCCCCGCGTGGCCACTGTGTATGCAGATTTCCTGGTGACCAAGCTACGGTCGCCCTACAATGCAATCTTGGGAAGACCCAGCTTAATGTCTCTCAGAGCCGTCGTCTCCATTCCCCATGTTGTTATGAAGTTCCCTACCGAGCGAGGGGTAGGTATAGTTTGAGGAAGCCAAGCAATAGCTCGACAGTGTTTTGTCACCAGCCTGCAGTCCAGATTGCCCAAGGTCGATGACTAGACGCTCGGGCGGATTTTGCCGAGCAGCGAGGAGAACCAGCCGAAGAGCTGGAGGAGGTGCCACTGGACGAAACTCGGCCTGACCGAACCATAAGGATTGGGTCGCTGCTGAAAGGGAAGCCCTGGCTGGAGCTGATCGACTTTCTTCGAAGAATGCTGATGTCTTTGCCTGGTCAGCTCAGATATGCTGGGATTAGTCCGGACGTCCTTGTCCACCGTCTTAATGTGGATAAGATATTTCAACCTATGAAGCAGAAGAAGAGGAGCTTCGCCCATGACCGGCAGAGAGCGATTGAAGAGGAGGTGGATAAGCTCATCAAGGTAAACTTCATTCGAGAAGTAAATTATCCGAGCTGGCTGTCCAATGTTGTCATGGTGAAGAAGTCGAATGGCAAATGGTGAATTGCATCGACTTCACCAATCTTAATAAAGCCTGCCCGAAGGACAGCTTCCCTCTCTCTCGGATCGACCAGCTCGTGGATGCCACTTCTGGCCATCAGATGCTGACTTTATGGACACATATTCAGGCTATAACCAAATTCGGATGGCTCTCGAGGATGAAGAAAAGACCACCTTCATAACTGACCGAGGTACCTATTGTTACCGAGTCATGCCTTTCTGTCTGAAGAATGCAGGCGCCACCTACCAAAGGCTGTGAACAAGGTCTTAAAGGAGCAAATCGGTCGGAACATGGAGGTATACGTTGACGACATGCTGATCAAAAGCAAGGAAGCTTCCCAGCATATCGAAGACCTCTCAGAGAGCTTCGCGACGCTCCAAAAATACCGGATGAAGCTCAATCCGACAAAGTGTGCTTTCGGCGTTACCTCGGGAAAGTTTCTGGGCTTTATGGTTTCTTAGCGAGGCATCGAAGCCAACCCGCAGAAGATTCAAGTCCTTCAGCAAATGGCGCCCCCGACATCTGTTAAAGAAGTCCAGCGCCTGACCGGAAGGATTGTGGCCCTCAACCGCTTCGTAGCTCGATCGGCCGAGAGAGCCTCCCTTTCTTCAAACTCTCCGATCTGCTAAGAACTTCCAATGGACTCCTGAATGCCAAAAATCATTCGAAGACCTCAAGAAGTATCTTGGCTCACCACCTCTCCTCGGCAGCCCAAATCCGAGAGAGATGCTATTTTTGTACCTGGCAGTTTCAGAAGGCGCAATTAGCTTGGTCTTGGTCAGAGAAGAGAAGAAGACCCAAAAGCCAATCTATTATGTCAGCAAACTGCTCCGGGACGCCGAGACGAGGTATACCCGAATTGAGAAGCTAGTTTTGGCTCTGATAACATCGGTTTGGAGGTTGCGACCGTATTTCCAAGCGCATTCTGTAACAGTCCTCACCGATCAGCCCGTCAAGGTGGTGGTCCACCGCCCCGAGACATTAGGAAGAATGGCAAAGTGAGCCGTTGAACTGAGCGAGCATGATATCCGATATCAGCCTCGTTCGGCCATCAAAGCGCAGGTTCTAGCCGACTTCCTCCTTGAATGCACTATCCCAGAAGATGGCTCCGCTCTGGACTCCTCCGAGCATCCAAAGTCGAGCGCCCTGTGGTTGCTTCATATCGATGAATCCTCCAACGCTAATGGCTCCGGTGCTGGTTTAGTCCTCACCAGCCCAGAGGGGGCGACCTTCGAGTATGGTGTTAGATTCTTCTTCCCAGCCTCTAACAACGAGGCCAAGTATGAAGCTCTGCTCGCCAGACTCCGAATCGCCCGTGATCTGAAAGTGAAGAAGCTAAATGCCTTCACTGACTCTCAGCTGGTAGCTGGTCAAGTGCGGGGCGAGTTTGAAGCCCGAGAGCCAAATATGACTCGGTATCTCCAAGTGGTGCGGAACCTACTCTCTCACTTCTCTGAATTTAAAGTTATTCAGATCCTCAGATCCGAAAATGCTCGTGTCGACCTATTATCCCGGTTGGCAACTGCGGAGTCGATGGACTTCGAGCAGAAGTTCCCCTTGGAAATCCTGGAAAGGCCTAGCATCGCAGAGCGGACCAAGTGATGAAGATTGAGGTTGAACCGTCTTGGTTTGACCCTATATTGAAGTATCTTAAAGAAGGGTCGCTCCCAGCCGACCATGGGGAAGCAAGGAAGCTGAGACTGCAAGCTACCCACTATGTGCTGATCGATGACCAGCTCTATAAGCGATCCTTTTCCATGCCGCTGCTCAGATGCCTCCGCCTGTCTAAAGCCAATTATGCTCTTCGGGAGGTGCATGAAGGAATTTGCGGCAATCATCTAGGAAGTCGATCTCTATGCCACAAGGTGCTTCGCTAGGGATATTACTGGCCAACCATGCAAAAGGATGCCAATAATCTCGTCCGAGTCTGTGACCCATGCCAAAGGCACTCCAACATTCAGAGGCTCCCTTCCACCAGTCTGGTCCCTATTTCCTTCGCTTGGCCCTTTGCTAAGTGGGGGATGGACATTCTCGGCCCTTTTCCCCCGCCACTGGACAGAGGAAGTTCTTATTTGTCGCCATTGATTACTTCACTAAGTGGGTCGAGGATGAAGCAGTTGCCCAAATAATCGAAGCTCGGGCTAGGGATTTCGTGTGGAAATCCATCATTTGCCGTTTTGGTCTCCCACATACTATCATCACCGACAATGGCAAACAATTCAATAATCCCAAATTCCGAGAGTTTTGCAAGGATCATGGCATTAGTCATCGCCTCACCTCAGTAGGGCATCCGCAAGCTAATGGAGAAGCCGAGGTAACAAACCGGACCCTACTTCATGAGATTAAAGCCCGCTCACCAGAGCCCGAGGCAGATGGGCGGATGAGCTTCATCATATTTTGTGGGCCTACCGCACCACTCAGAGAATCCCCATCGGCGAGACCCCGTTCCGGATGGCCTTCGGCACGGAAGCCATCATCCCTGTGGAGATAGGCCTTCCCTCTCCACGAGTGGAAAGCTACTCAGAAGAGGCTAACGACGAGCAGCTCCGCACCAATCTCGACTTGGTGGAAGAGATCAGGAAAAAGCTCGAATTAGAATGGCGCGTACCAGCAAAGAGTGGCCCGCTATCATGCCTCCAGAGTCAAGGGTAAATCCTTCTCGCCTGGCAACCTTGCCCTCCGGAAAACATCCGTCTCCAAATCGCTAGAGCAAGAAAGCTCTCGCCAAACTGGGAAGGCCCCTACCAAGTAGCGGAAGTCATTGGACCTGGCACTTACAAGCTCCAGGATCTAAGCGGGAAATCCATTCCCCAGACATGAAGTTCGGACAATCTTCGCATATACTATCAGTAGGGTACGCCTCTTTGACTTTCCCCGTTTATAACTTTGGCATGGTATTCCTATTATCTACGACATGGTCGCTTCTTTGAAAAACTGCAATGAGAAATGGATACCTCTAGCTCACTCTCGGCACAACCGAGCTATTTCTCCGAGCTTTCAATTGCATCTCCGAACCTCGGCTGGTTCAGGCCTTACTTTATAAAGACTCGGTATGG
>UESW01003961.1:1497446-1533587 GCA_900491605.1 Calamus simplicifolius
ACGCCGAGCCAACTCGGACCTGTTGACGAGGGACGCTATTTCCCCTTCCTGCGGCTGATAACGGTGAAGAGCTCGACCTCCCTCGAAACGGCCAAATATCGCTCGGCCATTCTTTGAAGCTGCTCATGGCTCGCGAACGCCGACGCCAGAACCACCCCATCAATAGTCATGCAATGCGGCTCCCCCGGGAGTCCCTGCGGCCGTTAGCACGCCGTTCGGCCCTTAAGTCGATCGCTTTCGCCGTCGGAGGCCATATCCACTCAAGAGTCGTTGGGAGACTAGCTGAAAGGATGACCGCACAGGCATCCCTCTCGTCCATATTTAAACCACTCCTGGCGAGTATTTCGATCACTCGAGCATTAATCTTGACCCGTGGAAACTCACCACACGTCATCGCCTTAGTAGGCGCTTGCGGGAGACAAGGGGTCGCGCCCCCTCATCGGGAAGATCGGGAAGCATCGACGAGGTGCACGGGGAACTCCCCTTTTCTAGGGACCAGGCTCTCCAGTTTGCCAAACCCTTCTGAAATAAATGTCCTCGAGAACCTGCCAGACCCCTCGAATTGGGCATCCTTGAAAAGACGCGAAAAAATGCATCAGCAATCAGCGCTAGCTCGCCTCCTTGAGGATAACCAAGTCATAAAACTTCGGACGCCCCCATGCGTCGCTCGGATAACCCTCATCTCTTTGGCAGCCCGCAGAATCTACATTTGCTGCAAGAGCCAAACAAAATATCATACCTCGGCAACAACCGAGTGATATCCTTCATACCTCGGCAACAACCGAGTGATATCCTGAAGATTTGGCTAGTCGAGTAATCTCTCCATCGCTCTGACGGCTAAGGCGTCCTATTATACCTCGGCAAGGCAAACGACCTCCCATTACTCAACGCAAAGGCATGTCACAACTGTCTTTCCCTGCCGAATGCCTGCCTCTATAAACAAGATCATGCCTACCTCATGAGTCCACAGGATCGCCCAGGTCCCTCTTTGACTCAATCATGGATTACGCTATCTCGCTAAGGACCGGACACTGGCCTTAGCAAGAACTAAGCCGCGATAGCGCTGCCAAAATGTACAGCATAAAAAGCATAATATGGGTAACACTCTCAGCAGAGAGGCAAGACTAAAAGAAAGAATGAATGAAACTTCTTTATTTCCTCATCAAAAGAAAAGTTACAACCTCCTACGAGGAGTTACAAGTGCATCAAAGCATAGGAAATAAAAAGAGTACATAGCTCGGCCGAACTGCTTCAGTCAGTTTCGGTTAATAATGACATTTCGGCGTCTGACCCAAGAAATCAGACAAATCAGACAGCTCACCCCGAACCGCCGGCTAAGGCCGATCCAGCACTCCACGGTCCTCTGATGAATTAAGGGATCCAAAAAGAGACGCAGACCCGTGGACGCTGATGCTGAGGAAGCTTCCCTGGGTGGGATGCTGGCTGCAGGTCGCTGCCCGATTGAGAGAGCTAGGGGACCATCAGCCCCACTGCTCTCAACTCCCTCTCGCATGGCGGCAAAGGATTCCCCCAGAGAGGCTAAGAATCCAGCCCGAGGGAGAAGGAAGTCCGTGCGTGCTACGGGGGTGCCTGTCACTTCCTACCCTGCGACCCCAGCAAACCAAAAAGGACACATAGAAAGCGCATATGTGCGCTCCATGTGATCTCTGCGACCTCTTGTGCGCTCTCCATATGATCTCCGAAACTCCTCCCTTGAGGACGAGCCGCTCTTCAGCGACTCCTTCATCACCCAACTATCCGGGGGAAGACTTGCAAAAGGAAAACTCGTCCCTCCGCTCTAAGCCTCAGGGATACAGGCATCATGAAAATTTTTAGCTCACAGAGAAGAAAATTTTTGGGGATGCCTAACACGGCCCCTTCCTCCCCTTCTTATAGGCAAAATGACCGGGAGCAGATATTAAAGCAGAAAGCCCCGAGATTCAAAATGCCCAATCCCGCTGCCACGTGGCCTCCCAGGATGAAAAGAGCGCCCTTCTATGCACGCCAAATGCGTCGCTCAGTCCATGACGTACGCCAGAGGATCTCCTCTGATCCCGATCATGGGTCATAATTGCAAAAATCGCCCGCGATCTTAAAGATACGGGAGACCTGGGAAATCGCCCGGTGAAAATGACACCCTCCAATGGCAAACGAGCGCCTGCGTCGTACGTTGAAACTGTGTTGGGAAAGATCGATGATAAATGCCCTTGGAAATACCGAGGCAACCTTTGCTGCTACAAAGCGTATTATCTACTTCGGCAAAACAAAGGTCGGCTCACCTTGAAAAAGATAAGGCACTAACAGAGTAAAGAGGCACGGAGGCCAAGTACTCCTCGATAAAGGTGTTTCAATATTCTTCGCTCTAGCCAACTGCCTGTTGTATCCAGGCATGAACCTGGTCATTGCCTTGTGCTTCCATCCAAGGCCAAGCCGCTTTCATACTTCGGAACAAACCGAGGTATCCCTTTCCGGTCCAGCATGACTGAGTGTTATCCTACACTCCTATCCGGACTAAGATAGCTGCCTTTATCTCAACGATGATGAAACACTCTTTATACTTTGACTAAAGCATAGGCGCTACGCCTTGAACCTTACCAAGGTGGCCAAAAATCCCCCAAGAGAGTGGCTCACTTATAAGACTTGCACGGTGAAAGAAGCATTTCAAAAACAGCAGCAAGCACAAAAGCTACAGAAACTTTTCTCTTCATTCATCATAGAAAGGGACATAAAAGAAAGAAAAATACATCGGTCCTCACAGAGGCTTGTCATTTCTCCAGGAGCTGCTGAGCCCTCCCCTCGCTGCAGAGCCGGCTCGCCCACCAGTTGCTTAAGGGACGCCACCTGCTTCTCCAATCGGCTATAGCCTCGCGGAGGAGCACAATCTCCCTGGTAGAAACAACCATGTTGCTCGACCGCCTTTTGGAGTTGCTCGTGGCTTGCAAACGATGATGCCAGGACTTCCCCGTCGATGGTTATTCTAGTACGGTCCTGCGGGTCCCCTAACATTGACGCTGTTGACTGGTGCTCCGGCTGATCTCCCTTCATCTTGGAAGCCATCTTGCTATCAAAGTTTAGATAAACCAACAAAAGATCGGCAGAGGAAATGGTTAGCATAGCCTACCACCCACTGGTATTTAAACTACTTCGAGCGAGTATCCTAATCGCCCGAGCCATCAGCTCCAACGCCACTATCAAAGCCTCGCCACGCGTCGTTGCTTCAGTGGCTGCTCACGGGAAGCGAAGAATCGCTCCCTCTTCATCGAAAAGGACAAGTAAATGATGGTGGGAAATTCAACAAACCCCCTTTTCGGGATCAAACTCCTCCAAAGGCATGACCACTTTCTCGCCTTGATCAAACCGAACTATCTAGCTTCGGCTCCAATCAAGCTATTCTCATATCTCGGTCCTGCTCGATCTACCCTGATACCTCGGCCTTGACCGGGATGTTTATTCAGGTCCAAGTTAAGTCGACCAAACAATGCGGATGGGCCATGAGCTGCCCGGGTAGAAAGAAACTTGAGACAAAAGACCATTCAAGAAAAACAATCACACAGAAGAAAAAGGTCCATTTCTGAAAACATCAACCGGGTTACAAGTTTGAAAAACAAAACATACAGATAACCCTTAAGAATCAGGGTCGGGAACGGCCCCAGTAGCCTCGGCAGCTTCCTCGTGATGTTCGGGGGAGCTTGACTTGTCTCACCCTTTTCAAACACTGTTGTTTCCCCGGTGGTATGACGAGTATGCCCTTCGGGAGCCGTGGCCACACTAACATCCGGAACAACGTTGAGATCGGTGTCCGAAACATCGATATATTCATCCTCTTCATCCCCTGGGGAACAAACCTCGAAGGTTTCAACATCCAAGAAAGGAGAGTCCCATTCTGGATGCTCCTTGGATATCTTACTTCGAGTTTCCTCTACACCAAGCTTGTAGGCGTGACACAGTTGCATCTTGTTCGCCCCTGAGTAGAGCAGCCGCATTTCAGTTTCAGCAACTTGACCCCGCAGTAAGGCAATCTGCTCCTCGATCTCACTGACCCGCCTCTGAGCTCTGAGTTCCTCCCTTGGCTAGATGCCAGTTCCCCTTGCAGGGACTGCATCTGACTTCGATTCTCCAGCTCCGCCTTCTTCATCTGTAAAACAGAATTAGCCGAGCCACGATGAGCTAGTAAAGGAAGCTAAAAAAGGGGTAGTACCATACCTCCTCCTCCTGCCAAGCTAACTTCTCGATCAACTCCTTTGCCTCGCCAATAGCCCTATTTATCGGCCCTGATTGCTCGATTCTGCTCTTGAGGTCATTGATCTTCGACAGCCTACCATCGGCTTCCCCCAGGCTTGGGCGGGCTCTCTATCGAATTGGATTAGCTTTTCCTGGTGCCACTTGATCTTGTCGTCCCTGTCGGCAATACCACGGTTAAGTTGCCGCACCTTCTCCTCCAACTCGCCAAGCATTTTATTCTAGCAGTTTCTCTCCTCGACAACCTCTCCTCTACCTACCCAGGCTTCGCTAAACTGTTTCTTGATAGTTTCCATTTTTTCGGAATGCCTGGATTTGATCTACGATAACTCCAAGCATGTGTCATCGAACTTTGCCAGGCCCGCGTAGCTCTTTCACTTCGAGCCTCAGCTTGGACGCATCATCTAGGGCGGCCTGATGCAGCACCCTCATCTTCTTCAAATTCTCATGGACGGTACCCAGCTTGTTCAAATGTATTAGACGCCTCCGTTCGTGATCGAAGCTCGGTGCGACTCTTGGCCTGGCGACAGCCCTGTTGCCAGACTCAAGCACCAGCACAGTGCCCTAGTAATCAAAGCACTCTGCAGAACAAACACAAGTGAGAAAGCACGATCGAGCTAGTCAGAAAGCATCGCTACTCGGGAGTAGTAACTCACCCGGGAGATGTAGGACCTGGCTAGCCCCATGAGGGTGGAATTGTTGATCTCGAGGAGGAGGTGTACATCCTTCACCACATTCCGCTGGCCAAATATGGCATCAATCAGATCTAGGTCTGCAAACTCATTCGCCGAGGGATCCACGCTCGGATACATTACTAACCTCATTAGAGCAGCGAACGCCGCCTCGATGGCCGAGTCCGAGCTACTGGGCTGACTATCCCCGCCCGAAGGATCGATCCGGGCAACCTCCGACTGAGAAGCCTTTGACCTCTCGGCCTCCTCAGCAGAATACTAACCTGGGAAGCCTCGGATAACTCGGCCAGCCCAGACGCCAGTTTACCCAAACTTTGGTGGAAAAAGCTTCGGCCGCAAGACCTTTACCTTGCTCTCTCCCCTTGTCCGAGCTCCTCCCTCGATCGTAGGCACCTGCTCCTCCCCTGCAGGCTCCACCAAGGCCTCAGTTTGTTCGTCAGTTGCCCCAACCTCTCCAGAAGAGGTTCTCCAGCCATAGGCTCCTTGCGAGCCTCTGCCATAGTCGACTCGACGTCGCCGCCACTGAATCCCTCCGGGGGGGAGCCCTCCATAGGGACTTTAGCAATTATCTTGAAATAAATTTACAAATTTAACTAAATAGATAACAAAGTAGATAATTAGTAGTGCAAAATAATAAGATATGGTTTATCTTATTAGAGCACGGCTCGTACCCGTAGATCACGACCCGTCTCTTTTAAGAATAAATCAGTCTAAATTATTTTTACTTAAATAGAATTTTAACAATTTAACATGAATAGAAACTTTATTTCATATTAATTAAAAAGTTATATTAAGAAGGCAACAAATTGTAATAAATTCTAACTTAATAGGAGACAAGTTGAACCGGGTTGAAGACATGAACCGGGCCCTTTGTTCTTCCTCTGTCTCCAAGCCACGGCACGAACAGAGTTTCACGCCACGTCTTCTGAGAACAGAGCAATGGAACTCCTGGGAACAGCAACCTCCACGGAAAGAACTCACGGATGCAGCGCCTGGAATGTCTTCTCCAAACCTCGAACGGATCCTACGAACACGAACGGAGCCTCCACTGCTACTCCTCCTGCAGCCTCAAGTCACAAACAGAGGAAGAAACAGAATAGAGCTCGGAATTCTCCCAAGCCGCAAAACAGATCTCTCCCTCACGGCTTGGAACGAATTCCGATCATTGGATGGGGGCCCTCTAGCTCCCTCCTTGTGCTATTTGTAGAAGTCCGGATGCGCCTAGATGCGGAGAAGCAACTGTTGCAAAACAGAGAACGCGGAGAAGCAACGAGCGGCACGGAGAAATCCCGAATAAAATTCAAATTTCCTTCTAAAGGAATTTAATTCTTCCAATTTGATAACTTCCATCTAATCTATTCCTTAATTGATGGAGGAAACTGTTAGATTTGAATGGAGAAGAATCGAGCGAAGAGAAGGTTTGCCGACTTTTGCTTTAAAATCCGTGCTAAATCCTTATAAAATTAATTCCGAGCTCATTTTAAATCCGATTTGAGTGCCGTTTGCGTCGTTAAATCTAAAATTAAGATCTTTAAATTGATAAGGTTTTATTAAAATATTATATAAAATATTAAAATATTAAATAATAATAGGTACGTTAAATTATTAATTAATAGGTTTAATGATAATTATTTATGCATTTATCACTCCCCTAACTTGAATCTTACTCGTCCTCGAGCAAATAAGAAATTTAGAAATATGTACCAAGCTAGTCCAAGAATTGATAGTTATCTTATAGTTCTTCTTAAAAATTTTGGTTAGATCATAAGGGAGGTACTTCATCGGATTATTAAGTTACCCATGTAGTGATAAAGTGTAGTCCATAAGAATTTATAGAAGTCTTCCTTCACCAACTTTCCACTTCTCTAATTAAGTCTTCTAACTTAATTTGGGTTGGGTGTAATATCTTTTGTAATTTGGTTCCCTTATTTATTTATTTATTTATGTGTAAAGTCAGTGCAATGTCCTAACCCCTTGCTTTCTAATTAACCCTTGTAGCGAGCTTTAGGCCAATGGCTCCCAAACCAATTGGTTTTAGGGCATTAGGTGTAAACACCCCTCGGACTTACTTACTGAGTCAAAAAGGCTTTAGGTAGGACTGACTCTTCTTAGGTTCTTTTACATCCCACCTTTTTACGTGAACAACATCACTTTCTTAGGTGACGGGGCCCGGTTACTCAGTGAAAGATGTTAAGAACCTAATTTATTAACTTTAAGAGAGATTTTTTTCTCTTCTTTTTTTTTGAATAACATTTTCACCCATACCCTTATTAAGTAGATTGTACTATTAAGATCAGTGGTCAGAGGGTCTGAAATTATTCTAAAAATTTTTGGGCTAAACCCTACCTTTTATTAGGTTTTCTTAATAATTTATTCCTTAGTATCTCAAAAATAATCTAACCATTAATTCATTAATAGACTGCTTGATTAACTTCAAATTGAGACAGAATTTGGTACACACATCTGATTATAGTTTCACTCTAGGATTTACTTATTCTTTTCTCTCCCCCCCAACTTAATTTCCATTGTCCCTAATGGAAGAAAAATTAATTTCAAGGAAAGATACTACCTGGTAGAGTATTTGAAGGTTGGATGTTTCATTGTTGCCATCTTCTTTCAATCTGCTTCTGTTGCTCTTCTCTGGTCATACTAAAAGAACATACTAAAAGGATAGAAAGTTAAAAATAACTAATAAACTGGGTTGCCTCCCAAGAGCGCTAAGTTTAAAGTCTTCAGTCAGACTGTGCTACTTATTATGATAATGTTGAGGTTCACAAGATCAATTGATTCAAAAATTTCTCCATCATTAATTTCTTCTATATATGGTTTCAAACGTTGGCCATTTACTTTGAATGTATTTCCTGCTTGAGATCTTTAAGCTCTACAACTCCATGGGGAAATACTTGAGTTACTATAAAAGGTCCATTCCATCGTGAAACGAAGTTTTCCAGGGAAAAGGTGTAATCTTGAATTGTAAAGATATACTTTTTGATTTGGTTCAAAATTTTTTCAACTAATAAATTTGTCATGATTGCTTTGGTTCGTTCTTTATAAATTTTTGAGCTTTCATATGCATCATTTCGTAGCTCTTCTAACTCATTCAATTGAAGTTTCCTATTGACACCTGCATTTTTCATATCATAATTAAATTGCTTGATGGCTCAAAATGCACGATGTTCTAATTCTATAGGTAAATGACAGGCTTTTCCAAATACGAGCCAAAAATCTGATGTGTGTCATAGCGCAATGATTAAAACACCTTAATTTCACTATTAGAATAGCGAGAGTAAGGGATTGATTCCACAGGGACTTTAGCGATTATCTTGAAATAAATTTATAAATTTAACTAAATAGATAACTTAGTAGATAATTAGTAGTGCAAATAATAAGATATGGTTTATCTTATTAGAGCACGGTTCGTACCCGTAGATCACGATCCATCCCTTTTAAAATAAATTAGTCTAAATTATTTTTACTTAAATGGAATTTAATAATAATTTAACATGAATAGAAACTTATTTCATATAATTAAAAAGTTATGACATTAAGAAGGTAA
This sequence comes from Calamus simplicifolius, assembly GCA_900491605.1. Lineage (NCBI taxonomy): Eukaryota > Viridiplantae > Streptophyta > Magnoliopsida > Arecales > Arecaceae > Calamus > Calamus simplicifolius. Next base: position 1,505,934 of record UESW01003961.1, read on the forward strand.
CAAATTATAATAAATTCCTGAACCAAATAGGAGACAAGTTGAACCAGGTTGAAGACATGAACCGGGCCCTTTGTTCTTCCTCCGTCTCCAAGCCACAGCACGAACAGAGTTTCACGCCACATCTTCTGGGAACAGAGCAATGGAACTCCTGAGAACAGCAACCTCCACGAAAGAACTCACGGATGCAGTGCAACATCTTCTCCAAACCTCGAACAGATCCTTACGAACAACGAACGGAGCCTCCACTGCTACTCAATTGCTCCTACAACCTTAAGTCACGAATAGAGGAAGAAACGGAACAGAGCTCGGAATTCTCCCAAGCCGCGGAACAGATCTCTCCCTCACGGCTTGGAACGAATGCTGATCGTTGTACGGGAGCCCTCTAGCTCCCCTCCTTGTGCTATTGTAGAAGTCCGGACGCAGCCTAGACACGGAGAAGCAACTATTGCCAAAACAGAGATAACGCGGAGAAGCAACGAGCGGCGCGGAGAAAATCCTGGATAAAATCAAAATTCCTTCTAGATGAATTTAATTCTTTCAATTTGATAATCTCCTATCCAATTTATTCCTTAATTGGCAGAGAAAAGATTAGATTTGATTAGGAGAAGAATCGTGCGAAATAAAGAAGTTTTTGTTGAGAAGACGATGAAGTCGGCACTGGGTTTGTCGACTTTGCTTTAAAATTTGGCCTAAATCCTTATAAAATTAATTTCAAGCTTGTTTTAAGTCTGATTTGAGTGTCGTTTGCGTCGTTAAATTTCTAAAATCGAGCTCTTTAAATTAATAAGGTTTTTTTCTTAAATATTATAAAAATATTAAAATATTAAATATAATATGTACATTGAATTATTAATTAATAGGTTTTGTGATAATTATTATGCGTTTATCATCCTGCCATCATGAAGGACCTCCAAATCCTCCTCCTCCTATTCAGATAGGGTTGGATGTGCTTCCACATCCCGAACAAAGTTTTTCCATCCCCGAAGAAAATCGGAGCCGATATTCCCCTCGGTAATAAAGAATCTGACCTTCCACTCCTTTATGGATGATGGTTTGTCTGTTATCGTCTTGAATGACCTCTGAGGTCCGATATAAGGCCACTCCGATTTCCTCCTATATCAAGTGGAAACAGGCATGAAAGAGAGAAAGAGTTGCCATTATCTGAATTCGGCTACACATTGAGATAAACCCGATGACGCTGCGCCAACTGTTGGGAGCTACCATCATCGGGCAAACATTATAGAATCTCATGATCTCCTTCACCAAGGGATGCATAGAAAATTGGAGGCCCGCCTTCAGGCTGTCTTCATAAAAAAAGACCCCGTTCTCCAGATCCTGCGAAACCCTATGCTCGGGCTTCGGCAATCTCTGAAGAACATTCGAGGGAATGTCGTACTGTTGACGTATTCTCCCCAAATCCTCGGCGGCAATCTCCGAAGCCATGTCGTCAGGGCTCATCATTCTGCTAGCCGAGAGAAACACCGAGCGAAATTATAGAGGAACGAAAGAGCGCTGTGAACGGGAATGGCACTGTTTCGACTTTGCTTCCTCCCTAAGGAAACCGCCTTAAGAGAGAAATAAGGCATCTCGATCGAGACGCCTGGAACCGCCATTACGAACATCGTAAAAATCGGGATTTGCTACGTGGCGATTCCCAACCGTTGCCCCAAAGGAGCCTTACCCACAAAGGCACGGCGGCCGCGCGGCATTAAATAGGGCATCATTGCGCAGGCTGTCAACTCTAGATCCCTCCATTCAAGTCATGCCACCTAGAATTATACTCCCTATGCCCGAACCTACGCTTCGAACTAGGGAGTGGGGGGCATGTGTTGAGGGGTAAAATCATTATGCATCAATAATCATGTTCATGGCTAAGGCTAGCCTTGATTTCTACCCACTGTGTGACACCACCAGAGATAAGTCAACCTCGGTAGGTCGGAGCACCCTAGCCCCCACCGAACCAAGGGTTCCTAAGGCGCGGCCCCTCGAGCTAAGCTATCGTCTCTCGGCCCCTCGAGCCAAGCTATCATCCATCGGTCCCTCGAGCCGAGCTATCGTCTATTGTCTCTCAGCCCTCGAGCCGAGCTATCATCTATCGGCCTCTCGAGCTGAGCTATCGTCTATTGTCTCTTGGCCTCTCGAGCCGAGCTATCATCTATCGTCTTTCGGCCCCTCGAGCCGAGCTATCGTCTCTCGCCTCTCGAGCCGAGCTATCGTCTATCGTCTCTCGGCCTCTCGAGCCAAGCTATCGTCTACCGTCTCTCGGCCCCTCGAACCAAGCTATCGTCTCTTGGCCCTAACCGAGCCATCCCATCACCCGGCCTTTCTAGCCGATCTCTTCTATCACTCGGCCTAGCCCGAGCGATACCTACACCTCTGCGGAATTTGGCACGGGAAAGCTTAAAATAGTAAGATTCCAAACAGGAATCATATTTGAAAGTGGCCTAGAGACCTGGAGCCTATGCCCCCACCAAATCTCAAGATGTCAACAAGCTCTCCCAGCCGTCGATCCTCTAACTAACCAGATACGAATCCTACCGATCTCATAACAAACTAGATTCATATCTTAATGGCCTTCGGACCCACGACGCTCCCAAGCAACCAGGTGATCCTCTATAAATACCACAGCCTCAGACCCCCTTAGGTACGCCATCTCTTATACGCACACTCGCTCACTGATTCTCTCTCCCCCTCTATCTGCCTTTGCTTCCGCCATTATCGCTCTGCTTAGAGCCCTGGGAGAGACTCTTCAGCGAGAGCCTTCTCCTCATTTTTGTTGACTGTCGATCTCCACTGATTTGAGCGTTGGAGGGTCTTCCGCAGAGGGCCACCCCCAACGCCTCTCGCGTAAGGACTGTTTTACAGGTCCGCCCAGGAGGAAACCCATCTTGAAGCTGAATGCGCCCGAGTCGGAGGACAAGATTTCAGCAGCAACATAACCTTTAAAGCTATGATGTAAGTCCTCTAAAACATTTTTCCTCTCGTCAGCTTTTCCTGTAGGAATCTCATCTTTGCTCAAGGGCTTCTCAGTTCTACCTCCAACTCTTTTTAAGTATTGTTCAACAGTCAAAGCTCTCTGAGTATTATCACAAATTTCCTCAAACTTACTCGTACCATCCACAAAGCATGAAGCATTTTCAAACAGCAACTTTGGGGTCCCAAATGCACTGCCTACTGAATGGAAACAGTCGCCAAGAAATTTTACATGTAGAGAATAAACAGTTAGATGAGGAAAAAACAAGGTCATTTGATGTGATTATCATCACCAGATAATTGACATAAATGCTGTACCTCCATGAACACTAATGAAATCATCATCAGAATCTGTTTCCAGAATGCTGACAGAGCTATACTGTTCTTCTTTTTGGTGTAACACTGCAAATATATTATGCTCTAGTCACATATACTGTTTTTCAGATGTCCAATTCAAGGAAGATGAATGGAGAAAAGTAGGGCCAATATTAGATAAGAATGCAGCATAATGAGTGTTCATGATCCTTAGTTCTGTCTTTTACCATGTTGCCTGAAACAAGGGCAACTCTATGCCCTTCAATGCTGTACCTCCATGAACATATTCAGATAATTGACATAAATGCTGTACCTCCATGAACACTAATGAAATCATCATTAGTCTCTGATTCCAGAATGCTGACAGAGTCAAACCATGCTCCATCTTGGCACAACACTGCAAGCATATTATGCTCTAGTCACATTTTCTATTTTAAAGATCTCCAATTCAAGGAAGATGAACTACGAAAAGAAAGGTTGATATTAGACAAGAAAGCAAAATAATGAGTGTTTAGGATCCTTAGTTCCGTCTTTTACCATGTTGCCTAAAACAAGATCAACTCTATGATCTTCTATGTGACTAACTGGTACAAAAGAAACAAAACAAATTTTACATGTTTCCGTCATCTATAAGATCAGTGAAGCAGTACTCAGCTCCTCATATTCAAGATGCGGAAATAAATGGCACCATAATTTAGTGGCATGCCTGCCAAGTTGAACAGAAACTAGACGGCATATGAAACTAAATGGATATGTCTAAGGCTGTACCATAATATAATGTTCATGCAAAATTCATCTAAAACATCAGTAAAGTCAAAAAATTTGTTTAGGAGTGAGAATTTTGTCCTAACAGCCTTTAATCAAGCTAGTTTATACTTTTTAAGCATGGTGACCTAAAAGTAAAATTCAAGCACCATTTGAGTCCATCTGACTATTCTGCCATTGCAACGGGGTTTGATGGGATGTTAAATTTGAAAATTCAGACTTTCAATGAGTTTTTGCAGCAGTCTCAACATGAATCAACTCACCGTCAACAAAATGGTTTTGAGTGTCACACCAGGCTATAGGAGCATTAGGAATGGAAGCAGAAATATTTCCATCGTATTTTCTGGATCTAAGAAAAAAATTTCGTAATATGTGCTCTCTGTTGGATACGCAGGCACCCATAATGATGATGCAGTATCACAGAATGCAAGGAGTTGTATTCCTCTTATGACATGCCAAACTCCTGGAAAAATCTTGCACAAACCTTATCCAGTAAAACGGACCTGCCAAGTATGTGCTAAAAGGAGGTTACTGATGGAATAAATTGGAATCTTGCATAGCTCAAGATGTACCATGCATGATATAACCAATTTTTTCAGATTATTTCTAAGGAATGCATCAACTAGCCCCCGAACTAAAAGTGGAAACTGTGCTTTCATTAGGCTTCATAGTAATATATTATTGGACAAATAGGTTGTAATAGAGAACCTCCAACTAGTGCTCTAATTAAGAAGAATTTGAATAGCCATATGAATCATTCTACTTGCATATGCATATCTCTGCATAGTTGTGAAATATGACAGTTTAGACAATTTTGCCTTGTTGCAGACATACTAATACCTTGATCTTCCAGTTTAAACTGTTTCAGCATTGTTGGTGAAATCTCAATGAATAAATGTTAAGTTGAAAAGAAGAAGAAAGTTGAACTGGCTTTCATAATAAGTTATACCACATGGACCCTGTGAGTTATAGGTTTATAACAGCTAGCCATAGTAAACTAATGCATCTACTGTTTTTTTCCTCTTGAGAATTTTGTCACATAAGGTAGAAAACTGAAGGGAAAGCACATGTATAAGAGATTCAAAAAGAATAGGAAAAGCACAGAAGTTATGGCTGGGTGGCACTGAATTTTGGCAGTGAGTCCAGTACGTTTGTATTTATACACAACCATGATGATTTGATTTTGGTAGATCCCTGACAATGATCCCATTCATAGAAAATTCTTCAAATTAAAAGTGAGTACATTTTTAGAAGTTCATAAATTTCAGTAATAGATGAAAATCTTTATCCGCATGGAGAAATTGGTTGGCATGAAGAAATGTGGGAACATACAGCATTTTATCATCGCACACCATCATCCAGGATGCCAACTCAGCTCACAAAACAACAGAAACTATCCACAACTTCAAGCACACCATTTTCTTTGCAGATGACTTCTCTAAATTTGCCATGGAAAGTATAGACACACACCACCTTCTACTATTCTTTCACCAGTGAGATTGCTCTAAAAAGAACTTAGAGCGTCATGCCACAAATTAGTGAAAACCTGTGCGATTAATGGTCCTAGTGCTCTTACATTGAAGAGTTCGAAATTTTAAGATATTTCATAGAAGATTTTAAAAGAACGCAGGGGACAAGGACTCACTGCTCTCACATAACATAGACCACAATGACAACTCCACTGCAAAAACCACCATTTAAAGGCAATAAATGACTTGATGAAGCAGACTAACAACACCATCAAAAATTAAGCCATATAGATCTTTCAGCAATAACATGTAGATCCTTCGGCAATAACCAATAGCATAGATGTTTGAAATTACTAGCACGAAAACTACTATAGAGGTAGTGAAAATGTTTACCATAATCATTCAGGAGAACCAAGAAGAAATTAGAAGAAATTGAAAATGGGCAGCAGCCAGAGTGACCGTGATATGGAATTAAAAAAAAAAAAAAAAACCACGATCATTTCCGGTTATGAAGGAGCTGACGGACAGTCAAATCTAGTAGCCGGAACTTCCGTGTGCTACACGGATTAAAGAAGAACTGGCAAAAAGAATAGCATCGAACATTTGGATGAATGATGAATCCAGACACAGTTCGAAAAAATCTATAAATAACAAAACCGGTGGAGTAAGCATACCAAAAGACCAAACCAATGAAGTCCAAAATTCAGGCTTTGGTGAATTAAAAATTTAAATGTACAAAGGTTGCTTAGCATTTCGTGGCTCTTTGTTCCGCAAATATAATAAAATAGGGTTTAAAAAAAAAAGAATACAGAGTCGGATTAGGATTGGAAAAAGAAGCAAAAGAAGGGATCGAGGACACTAAACCAATCCACTATGCTTATTTAAAAAAAAAGTGATTATACGGACGCATGGATATAAAAAAAGGTGCAATGTGCATTATGGCTCGTTGGACTCGCAGCATGCGTGATGGTACAAACGTGCGGCTAATCTGTGCATTTGATACATACTTTGTGCACAGAAGGCCAGTGCACAAAAGACTTTTCCTATGCTACCAAGTTGGGGGTTGCCTGCAGTTTGGGTAAGAAGATTATTACATTTATCATAATAGCTGGTCCTTGTGGAGGAAAGACACCTCGTTTGTGGGTCTTTTTAATTCTCTTTCCTTTGATTCTAATTTTTGTTTGGCCTCTTTGGAGTCCTCGGGAGGGAAAGCTCTTATATTAGTAATGTTTTTCCTTTCTAATGATTTGCTTTTATTTTTACTTTAGGATTGCAAGGGCTTGAAGATAGTGATGTTTTTGAATTCATTTTCATGAAAAGATACTTGTATGCTATTCCACCTGGGCTGATTACGTGTAGACTAAGAAGACTGATGAGCTTTGAGGATGCAATGAACTAGTATTTGGATAGGGATTCCTATAAGCTAGGAATGGAAGCAAATTATGATTTTATATACAAATCTTAAGTGATCCATTTGCAATAAGCTACTTGTGTGGGACATTTTGAGGCTGTATAAGAAAAATTTTCAGATACAATGAAATAGCAGAAAATTAAAACATATATTCCTTCCAATAGTGAATATAAAGCCTACCCGATTATCTCACATACAAATTGAAGATATAATACTAATAAGTTCAATCTTTTTAATTCAAAGTTTGTCAAAAGTCTACTAAAATAATTTATATGCATGTATGCATCAAAACACTCGATGCATAAATATCACGCAGTGTCGGCATTGATATGTGGCAGAGTGGTTTGGTCTACAGAAAATCAACTTGAAAATGCTGAGAAGGTTTATCCAATACGCTGCGCTTTCAAGAACTTCTAAGTTTGAGCTCTAATTTTATTCCTTATGTTATCAAGAAAAATATTCTTCCATCTGCATGCAAAACAGAGAAATAAGCATAAGTTTTTCAAAGAATAAAATTACTGCAAAAACAAGATATAGGAGGAGACCAAGGAACAGCTAGATTGTAATGATAAATTCTAATTGATGATCGATGAGCAAATAATCATGATGATTATAAATATGATAACCGGCAAAAGTAATGCAAAGAAGGCCTAGAGCACAAAACTAGGCGTCAACAGAGGAGGGAAAAGAATTCAAGACCTCTCTTGCAAATTCACTATATAAGCATACATTGATGACTTGGTCAAACGGAAGAGTAAATCACTAAATCTTCTCGCTGCCCCTTTTTCCTCTAGGATGATCTGCACCCTGCTTTATGTTTATTTTTCCCCACCTCTCGACAGCGCCCCAGCTCTCTTTTAGTAACAGGAAGTCCTCACGGCTCTCGTGTAACCAACCTCCAGAGGCCTGCATAATGGCTGGAAGCACTAAAGGATCAAGATTCTCAAACGCCAACCTCCTCCATGGCCATGATTTCCCCTTCCATTCTCCCACCAAATCGATGACCACCAGCCATTCCCCCGCTCATGCAAGAGCCCTCGTCAAACCAGCATGGATTCTTGTGGTCAGTATCTGGTGCCACAGGAAGAGAGATTAGGATAATGGAGGGGCTGCTGGGACTAGTCATAGGGAGGTACCCAGCATCGAGTAACAGCGTCGGAAGCGGCAGCGAAATGGGAATGGGGATCGTAAGGCGCAACCGAATTGTGGTTCGCAGCGTGTTCTCAGCGGAAGCCCAAAAAGATCAGGTGGGAAGAAGAAGAATAAATGGATTATTAGAAGAAAAGAGAATGCTTTTATTTTCTGCATATCTAGTTACATTCAAAGAGTCATTTAATAATCATTTATTTGGATGATAAAATTTCTCCGCATCAGTCCACAACCAACTTCCTAATCAACTCCCTACAACTATAGAAGCACAGCGCATGCCCAGCAACTTCCAAGAAAATCGGGGGCCACTAATCTAGAAAACTTGAGCCCAATCCCCATGAACCCAGTCTCATAACCTACAATTAGGTTTTTAAATATTCTCTCAAAAAACTCCATTCTAAGCCATACAAGAAAGTATTCAAATCCGAGCATTGCCAATGACCATCTTTATTGCAGAAAATGGCAAAGAAAGAATCACAAAAATCGAGCCCATTTGGTTGGACGCTCTCCTAATTATATTTATTATGAGTCGCCATAAAAATGAAAAAAAGTTATAATTTCAAAACCCACATGAAAGAAAATTGGTAGCGGAGAGAGTTGATGTTTTCTCACCAAGGAATGAAAAATTGTATTGCAGGCAGCCATGCACTGCTTTTCATTATATGCATGTTGGAGCTTCTCTTTTGCATTGCTTTAGGATTGACAAACCCAGCCATTGTTTTCAACCTTCCTCTACGTGAGGACGATAGAAGCCATCAAAGTAACTTTAATTCTTTCCATGCCATCATCAAAATCTCTGCAAGAGACTAGATAGCATCAATACATAGGGCAGACATCAGCTACCGTCTAGTCTATCAAAGTTACATCATTACTAAGAAGGCTCATAAGCAACTTACCTGACCTATATATCCTGATGATACTGAGGAGAAATCTCTGTCAAAATCATTAGATAATTTAGCATATAATTCAAGGCTCATCACATTCTCATCACGGAGGACATAGTAAGGAGGCAACTATCAAGAAATAAATTTTTAAAAAATTTAATACTAAGCAAGCATCACTTATAGATAACAATGCATTGGATTATTAATTGCAGTAAATGTGAAACATACCCAAGTATTATTATTCAAGGGCAACTGAACTTAATTTCTCATGCACCTTCCAAGATGGATGGTCGAAGTGCTGAACATTAATGGAAAGTGGTTCAGTGCAGGAAACTTTTACTTACATTTGTATTGGAATTCAGTAAAAAGTATGGGTCAGAAATTTCAAATGCAGGGCTGCTTCGTCAAATATATATTGTGCAAAAACTAAACATAGATTTAAGTTTGAGTCTGAGCAACGTAATACCTGAAATACCCATGCAAATTGATTTTGTTTCAGGTGTCATCGTCATCTTTCATATATTGTTGATCGTCTAGCTAGGTTGGTATTGGATGAGGAGGGAGTCTTGGAGATGAACTTAGATTTGCTTCGACCACTACTTTGGACTTCTCCTCTGAAACTACCGCGCATAGGCGACGCAGCTTCACTAAGGAGGAATTATCTTGGCGTTGTTCATTTGCATCTGTCATAACAAACACCTCATCTTGTGTTAAGAAAAGAGCAAGAGACCGCAGTTTGTCATGCATGCTGCACATACTTTGATCATAATATCCAGGATGTGGTTGTAGAAGGCTTCTCTGAACCAACTCCTTGAAATACCCATCACCTATCACTTCCAACATGGTATCTCCTTGGGCTCTAACAAATCCTTCGGAGATCCAACATTGAACAACCTGATATCTCCCGATTGGAGAGTCCTCAGGAAATAGAGAGCAGTAAAGAAAGCACTGCTTCAGGTGGGATGGTAGGTCCTCATAGCTCAGGTACAAGGCCCCTTCCACCCCTTCAGGAAGCTTGCTCAAAGACCAAGCAGAGCTTTTCAGGACTTCCTCCCATGCCTTCCTAGTCTTGTCCTTCATGCACAGAACCCCTCCAACAGTCTTAATGGCAAGCGGGAGACCGCCACATTTCTTAACTATCAGCTTCCCAATTTCCACTACATTCTCCATTTCTTCCTCCTCACCACCCAACTCCACCTTCTTACAAAGCAATTCCCAGCCTTCTTCGAGAGACATCAGTTCCACCGGATGGATAGGCGCTGCGTTCATCCCTCTCGCAACAGCTTCATTCCTCGTTGTGACCAATATTCTACTGCCACTCGTGTTAGGGTTTAGACCTTGATGAATAGCAATGGGATTCCCCGTTGAACAAGAACTAGAACTAAGGATTTCTAATCCTGTTAGGTTTAGACCTTGATGAATAGCAATGGGATTCCCCGTTCAACAAGAACTAGAATTAAGGATTTCTAATCCTGTTAGGTTTACTTCTTGAAAAGGAGGAAGATGGGGAGGAGAAAGAAAGGGCTGCCGCCCTATGATGAGAGAAGGGAATTTTTGGGAGAAAAGAATCTGTTCTCTATTCCATCCAAACCCTAGAGACTAGAGTTTAAATACATCCACGAAGTGGGCCAGGCCCAGACTCAACAAAAAACTCCCATGGACTAAACCAATGAGATTAAACTAATCCCCAAGCCCGTGTACACCCGTGACTTGATTTAATCTCAACCCTTGGACTCAAACCCAGCCCAATACAAGTTAGCCCACCTGGGCCTTGATAGCACCACACCAGGCCCAACAATCTCCACCTTGGTGCTTTCAAGGCCTCAGCACGTCCACTGTGTCCATCAGCTTTAACAACGAAATACACTTTTGAAAACTGTCCCGTGGAAGAACCTTAGTCAGTGCATCTGCTGGATTTTCTTTGGTGTATACCTTCACCAGCTCCACCTCACCATCTTCCACCAGCTCTCTGATCCTGTGGTATCTGAGGTCAATGTGCTTCGTCCTGGCATGATAGACTGCATTCTGCGCAAGCATCAGAGCACTCTGGCTGTCACTATGCACCTGGACAACCTTCTGATCAAGTCCCATCTCCAGCATCAAGCCCTTCAGCCAAAGAGCTTCCTTTGCTGCCTCTGTGATACCTATGTATTCTGCCTCCGTGGTAGATAAGGCTGTGATGGGCTGCAGACATGATCTCCACGATACTGGACCACCAAACAGGCTGAACACAAAGCCTGTTGTGGATCTCCTAGTGTCCACATCTCCACCAAAGTCTGCATCCACATACCCATATAACTGCCCACGAGCCTCCTTGGATAAGTTGGATCTCTCAGCACCTTCTTGCTGTCCATAGCAAATACCAACCCCAACTGTACCTACCAAGTACCTGAAGATTCCCTTCAGTGCTCGCCAGTGCTCCCTGCCAGGGTGCGCCATGAACCTGCTCACCTGGCTCACTGCATGGGCTATGTCTGGCCTACAACATACCATGGCATACATAAGGCTCCCAACACCAGAAGCATATGGTACCTTCTCCATCTCCTGAGCCTCCACCTCAGTCTGTGGTGACATGGTCTTCGATAAGGAAAAATGTGCTGCCAAAGGTAGTGCTGTCGGTTTGGCATCCTTCATCCCATATCGCTCCAGAATCTTTTTAATGTAGCCACCCTGACTCAGATGCAGCACACCTTTGGATCTATCTCTGATGATTTCCATCCCTAGGATCTTCCTGGCTGGCCCCAGATCCTTCATCTCAAACTCCCGAGACAAAGCTATCTTCAGTTCCTGTACAGCCTTCTCACTCTTGCATGCTATCAGCATGTCATCTACATACAAGAGTAAGTACATCCTAGACCCATCATCCAGAGATTTAACATACACACAAGAATCATACTCACACCTGGAAAGTCCAATGCTCCTAACATAAGTGTCAAATCTCTTGTACCACTGCCTCGGCGACTGCTTCAGCCCATACAGAGATTTCTTCAGCAAACAGACTTTCCCATCTGATCTTGGTTCTCTAAACCCTGGTGGCTGCTCCATGTAGATGCTCTCCTCCAAATGACCATGGAGGAATGCTGTCTTCACATCCATCTGCTCCAGCTCCAAGTCCTGAGCTGCTACAATACTCAATAATAGTCTGATGGAAGTGTGCCTGACAACTGGAGAAAATATCTCACCATAATCGATGCCTTCTTTCTGAGAGTATCCTTTGGCCACTAGTCTTGCCTTATACCTGATACCCTCTTGTTCTGAAGCTCCTTCCTTGCGCTGATAAACCCATTTACAACCAATGGGTTTCTTTCCTTGTGGCAGCTGGACCACCTGCCACGTATTATTGCTGTGAAGAGACTGCATTTCCTCTGCCATAGCATGGATCCACCTATCTCTATCCTGACTTTCCATAGCCTCCTCATAGGTGAAAGGGTCTCCATTCGCTGTCACCAGGGCATATGACAACGAATCCTCAAAGCCGTATCGAACTGGTGGTCGCACGTTCCTCCTGGGCCTTTGCTGTGCGATCCCAGTATCAGTCCCCTGTCCAGCTGCATCCTGCTGAACTCCCTGGCTTCTACCCCCTCTGTCAGTCCTCTCCACCTGAATCTCAAATCCTCCTGGTCCACTAGCAAATGGCACAACTGTATAGGAGGTTGTCTGACTAGTGTTACCGTGTTCTACCTCCTGTAGTCCCTGCTGTGCATCCATGCCACTTCTGTTCTGGAGGATTGAGCTCTCATCAAAGGTTACATCTCTGCTGATGACAACCTTCTTCTCCAAGGGGTCCCATAGCCGATACCCCTTGACTCCTCGCGGGTAGCCTAGGAACACCATCTTCTTAGACCTGGCATCCAACTTACTCCGCTCCCCAGCTCCAACATGCACATATGCTGTGCATCCAAACACCCTTAGATGGTTTAGGCTTGTCTTCCTTCCAGACCATATCTCCTCTGGAATGTCTCCATCTAACCTGGTGTGCGGTGACCGATTGACCAAGTAGCTAGCTGCATCTACTGCGTCAACCCAGAACATCTTTGGAAGCCCTGCCTGCAGCCTTAAGCATCTTGCCTTTTCCAATAGTGTTCTGTTCATCCTCTCAGCCACCCCATTCTGTTGAGGAGTTCCCATCACCGAGAAGTGCCTTCTGATGCCCCACTCCTCACAAAAAATCTGGAACTCCCTGCTGGTGTATTCCCCGCCATTATCAGACCTCAGACACTTCACACTTTTACCCTGCTCCTTCTCCACCTCAGCCTTCCAGATTTTGAACTTGGTGAAGACCTCTGATTTCTCCTTCATAAAGTAGATCCACAGCTTCCTTGAGAAATCATCTATCAGGGTCATAAAGTATCTGGCCCCATTCCTTGCAGAAACTGGGGCTGGTCCCCAGACATCTGTGTGTACTAACTCCAGGGTTCAGCACTCCTAGCTGTGCTGACTGAGAACTGTACTCTCCTCTGCTTTCCCATCTGACAAGGCTCACAGATCTCCATATCTCCGCTACTCAAGTCTGGAAGCAGACCTCTTGCTCAGTTCTTTCATCCCCTTGTCTCCCATGTGGCCCAGGCGGTAATGCCACATCCTGTACACATCCCGGGGATCTTGCTCCACAGCTGCCACCTCAGATTTCACAGTCATCACAGAGCCCTCCATCTTGTATAGATTATTTTCCAGCCTCCTCCCTCTCATCACCACCATGGCTCCATTGGAGATGTTCAGAACTCCACTCCTGGCACGACTGCTGAAGCTGTATCCAGTCCGCTCCAAGTACCCCAGTGATACCAGATTCTTCTTGAGTTCTGGACATGCTTCACACTGGTAAGAGTGCGCACCATACCATCAAACATCCTCACCCTCACTGTGCCAATACCTGCCACCTTGCAAGGGTGATTATCTCCAAGAGTCACATTCCCCTCCTCAACCTCTGTGTAAGTACTGAACCACGACCGGTTGGGAGTGTAATGATGAGAACAGGCTGAATCCAAGGTCCACATCTCTGTGCTGTGCCTGTGATCATCTGATACAACCAAGAGATCATCCTCCACCTCCTGATCTGCAACTGTACTCACAGACTCAGATCCTCCTTTTTCTCCCTTCTGATTTTTCCACTTAGGACAATTCTTCTTAAAATGTCCTACCTCTCCACACTTATAGCACTTCAGCTCTCTCTTGCCTTTCCTGGACTTTGATCGTCCTCCAGACTTACTTCTGTCCCTGCCCCTACCTCTGCCTGTCCTTTCCCCAACTGATAGACCCTCCTGGGGAACAGCTTCCTTGGTCATCTTCTCCCTCTGCTCATTCGTCCGAAGCACCGAGACAATATCTTCATAAATTAATGTCTCCTTCCCATAGAGCAGTGTTGTGACCAATGAGTCATAAGACGTGGGCATTGAACATAAAAGCAGAAGTGCTTTATCTTCTTCCTCCATCTTGACCCCAACATTCAGAAGTTCATTGCTCATCTGGTCGAATATCTGGATGTGACCCAGCACATCTCCACCTTCTGACATCCGAAGGCTGTAGAGGCGCTTCTTCAACATCAACTTGTTGCACATATTCTTCCCATATAGAGGGTGTGCAACTTCGTCCAGAGTCCCTTCGGGGTCTTCTCCTCCAGCACTGAATAGAGGACTGAATCCGCCAGACAGCCCCTGATCATTGAACATGTCTTCTTCTCCAATGAAATCCACTGCTTGTCTGTCATCCCATCTGGCCTTTCCTCCAAAGCCAAATCTAACCCTGCTGCACAAGGAGGTCCTCTACCCGGACTTTCCACATGGAGAAACTTCCCTTCCCATCAAACTTCTCAACCTCTATTTTTATGCTACTCCCCATGGCCAATTTCAAAAATAGCACAAAAATAAATTTTATAAAATAGAGAAGTACCTTGACGAGATTCTGTTGAAATTATTTCAACTCCTTGAAGGCCTCCAGATTACTCCTTGAACCAGGCTCTGATACCACTTGTTAGGGTTTAGACCTTGATGAATAGCAATGGGATTCCCCGTTGAACAAGAACTAGAACTAAGGATTTCTAATCCTGTTAGGTTTAGACCTTGATGAATAGCAATGGGATTCCCCGTTCAACAAGAACTAGAACTAAGGATTTCTAATCCTGTTAGGTTTAGACCTTGATGAATAGCAATGGGATTCCCCGTTCAACAAGAACTAGAATTAAGGATTTCTAATCCTGTTAGGTTTACTTCTTGAAAAGGAGGAAGATGGGGAGGAGAAAGAAAGGGCTGCCGCCCTATGATGAGAGAAGGGAATTTTTGGGAGAAAAGAATCTGTTCTCTATTCCATCCAAACCCTAGAGACTAGAGTTTAAATACATCCACGAAGTGGGCCAGGCCCAGACTCAACAAAAACTCCCATGGACTAATTCAATGAGATTAAACTAATCCCCAAGCCCGTGTACACCCGTGACTTGATTTAATCTCAACCCTTGGACTCAAACCCAGCCCAATACAAGTTAGCCCACCTGGGCCTTAATAGCACCACACCAGGCCCAACAACTCGCACCACTTTGCAAGGGATTTCTTAGCAAATCAGTCCATACTTGTGCGCTCCATATATCATCCAAGATAATCAAGAATTTCTTATCTCTAATAGCACTTTCAAGCTTGGGCTCAAGATGAGTTCTACTATAAGTCTCATGGCAATCAACATTTAAGCTATTAAGGATATCTCTCAGTACACGAATATCTGCAAATTCTTTTGAGACACAAACCCACGCCCTCAAAGGGAAACTGGCTTTTATCTCTTCGTCATTATATATGTTTTGAGCTAGGGTGGTTTTGCCTATTCCCCCGGTCCCCGTAATAGCAAGTACTTGAACGTGTTTTTGAGTTTCCTTGGTTAACACATGTACTAGTTTTCCTGTATCCTCAACAATCTTCATTCCAACAATATCAGACTCAACCAGAGGAGATGTTATACGACTTATTCCACAGAAATAGCAATTGATGAAGTGGATGGTGATGGTAACTGGAATTGTGCTCTATCTTTATTGATATCCTCTAGCCTATCATTGATACTTTTAATTCTTTTACCAATACTGTGGCGAACTAATAACTGAGCAAAGCAGGAACAAAGCAAGGGAAAGTTTGGACGTACCAGCAATGCTTTTGTTTGATATTCATCGATGGTATCATCTGCATCATACATGGCATCCTTTAGTCGCGCCACCCAATGTTGAAGGACAGGGTCATGAATCATCTGCTTCTCAGCAACCCCAAGGACTCCCCTAATCAATCTTGTCTTATCAGATAGCTTTTCAAGTTCTCCTCTCACTCCTAACAGCATCACGCATTCATCCTTCATCAAGGTAGCCAACCTCTCAGCCAACCTCTCAGCAAACATTTCTACGAACGTTTCAAGAGCCATTGCTACCCTGTTTTCTAGTCTCTCAAGGAAGAAGTGAAGTTTTAGCACAGAAGGCCAAGTAATGAAATCTTTGTGGGAGGTCACAATTCCTTTCGAAGCATGTATATGTTTCTTTTGACCATTGGCATATGTGCTTTCTTCTCGTAAAGTAACTGCGTTACTTTAAGACGAAGGCAGTAGTAGCAGAGAAATAAAAGCAAGCCAAGAGTTGTGGTATCTGGACCCACAGCCCACATATCTTCATAACGGTGGTGACCATTTTAAAGATTTTCATTTTGTTCTTTCCCAGCGGAATCTATTTCTTTCACATGAGTTAGAGCTAGCTTTTAACATCGTTTGCCATAAAAAGCAGCCCAAGCTGTCCTTTACCGTTTGCTTTATTGGCAAGGAAAGAAAAAGAGCTGTCTTGGACCAGAGCTGTGTGATACCTTGTCGCCGCCTGTGTATCTTAATTTTAAGATGCCCAAAAAAATTATAATATATCTAACTAGAGCAAGGTAAGCATCTATATTTGCTTCCTTAAATTTTAAAAGAATTAATAATTTATATGCATAAATGTAATTTGTTTGAATTGAATATTAAAATGAAATTATCTATATTATGTTAAAAATTATTATTTTAAATTAAAACGAAATTTTATTTTAGAATTAGTATTTTAATTATATTATGAATCTATTCTTATGTAATTATTGATTGACTTAATTGTGCTAAATTACAAATGGTATGAGCATGTTTTTTGATAATTAGCCTCGTTAGATTAGTCCTTCATGGTTAGAAACATGATACGAGATTTTATCCTATCTTGAACTAAAAATGTAACGCGAGGTTATTGCTTTATCTTATGTTAAAAGCATAACACCCTACTTAGAAGGCTAGTTTACATGAATTAATTACAAAAATTGAGGACCTTCTTTATTTTAAGAGACTAAGCATGAAAGAATATGCCAAGTCACACATGTGATTAGAATTGAAGTATAATGAGGCGCCTAAACTATAAACTATGTGGCATTGCAAATAATTCAAGAATAAGCCAACCCAAATATGTTTAGAAATTTCAATAGAGCCGTCAGCAATTTGCAATAACTATTTTATTTTTCATAAAATGTGCTAAACTTTCAAAAGAAAGAAAAATGACAACTTTCGTCACCACCAAAGGTTGCATTGTTTTGTTATATTTTGGTCAAATGCAAGATATGCTTCTGTTTCATTATAATGGATCACAGTAACCTCATGATGGGTGCCTTATAGTTTAAATGTAATGCAATGCATCAACTTTAGATAATATCAAGACAAGCATCAATGTTGTACTAGCATCTTATCATGCATAATGTCTTGACCTTGCAATGATCAAAAGGAATGGGATTCACTGGGATTCCTTTGATTGTCTAGCTTTAGTACCCTTGTGAAAAAAAAAAATGAAAATGCAAAGTTAAATATGGGGGCACAGTCACTGAAGCATTTAGAATAGATATACATATTTCAGTGGTATATATTATAATTTAGCTGCCATCATGGAAGACTTTTGCTTTGCATTACTAGTAGAGGTGATATTGAGATAGGTCTGGATTTAGATTCAGATAATAATAATATGCACTACATTTGGATTGGATACGTATTGGATTAGATACCCATCAAGCACCAAATATTATCTCTTGAACAGTTGGTCAAGCTAGATCTTATAAGTTGTGACTTACTTTATTAATGAAAAATGTATAATACATGCTACAAAAGTTATATTCTGATTCATAAACAACCATCACTAGTCTCTCACACACCCCACAGTACAAAAGAAAAGAAGGGTAACTTAATTATTCTAGTTTAAGTAAGGTTACCTATATCTAATCCAAAAGTTTCAATGATTTTGATTTCATACGCAGCCTATTTATCATCATGTTCAAGTTTGGACCAAATTAAGATCAATTGTCCCAATAGGTTTCCAAGTTGTAAGTATAGCCCTAATTACTAGAGAAGATAATTTGTTATTTTTATTATTTTATTTAATATTCATATAATGTTTCAAGCCTATCTACGGATCTAATTAACCTGTTGATAGACCGGACCACTTATCCTTAAAAAACTAAAGTATAAGCTAATTGTTAATAGATAAATTTAATTTATAACTCTTAAAATTATTTTTTTCATTCAATGTGAAAATATTCATACATGAGGTCCAAATATCTTAATCACTATGGTGACAGTTTTTAAACAAGAGTGCATTGGTTTGTTTTTTTTGCATTTGTTTCTTTCATCAAAGAATTCGCTACACTATGATAATTTTTCAAGAAAATTACAATGAATCTCCTCTCAAATTTAATTAATTTATAAATAATAAAAATTTAAAGATTTCAAATTTTCATTTTAGTACACAGGCTGATTTTATCCATCTATCCCTGAATACCGTTAAGCTATTGAGCAAAAAAATAAGTTTACTCTTATAAAATAGTGTCAGTTTTACTTTGATTTAGACTTCAAAGTCTAGTTTGAAGAATAATTTAGGTACTATTTAAAAAAATATTATCATATGGTCATTGCATGCTAATATTTTATCATAGAGATGGACTAAAGAAATTTTTTATGTAAAAGTTTTAAAGCTTTTGGGAAAGAATAAAAGATTCAAGGGTGAATATAAAATTGATGAAGCTTGATGGGGTCTACGGTAGCATTTTCTTATAAATTAGATGTTCTGATTTGTCTCTTTCATTTTATTTTTTTCCGCATAATACCTTAATTTTTTATGTAAAAAGGTCTGATTTGATGTTTATGAGCCCGAGATTGTCAGGTTAATTTATGGTGCGCGAGATACAAATTCTCCGCAGGCTCGAGCATCCCAATATTGTCAAATTGGAGGGACTGATTACTTCTCGACTGTCATCTAGCATATATCTTGTTTTCGACCATATGGAGCATGATCTTGCTGGGTTGTTGCCTTGTCCTGACATTCATTTCAGTGAACCACAGGTTTGTCCATGTTCTCAACAAGTATGTGAAATATCTAAAATGAAGAATTGGATCCTGAGCAGAAAAATATTTTCCTATGCATATATATTGTAGATCAAATGCTATATGAAACAATTACTCTGGACTTGAACATTGCCATTCACGTGGCATCATGCATCGTGACATCAAGTGTGCAAACCTACTGATTAACAATGAGGGGATCCTAAAAATTGCCGACTTTGGTCTGGCAAACTTCTTCGGTGCTGGGCAAATACAACCACTAACTAGTCGCGTTGTGACTCTTTGGTATCGCCCGCCTGAACTTCTCCTGGGTTCAACAGAACTATGAAGCATCTGTGGATCTGTGGAGTGTTGGTTGTGTGTTTGCAGAAATGTTTCTTAGGAAGCCCATCTTACAAGGAAGAACTGAGGTGATAATTGTAATCTTCCATTATATTATGTATGCCTTGTGCATATTTTCTTTATCTTTAACATGTGAAAGATTATCTTGTCACTTTTAGGGACAAGGCAAGTGCATATATAGATCAGCCATGATATTGATAGAACCATGACACTTCTTTATCTTTTATTTCTTTGTTTTTTCTTTTATTAATAATTTAACATTTAATTCACTAAAACATAAAAAGGAAAAAAAATGAGTAGAAGCAAGAAGAAACCAGAAAAACAGCATATTATGGGAAAAAGATATTGCAGTGTCCTTTCTTTTCTCTGTGGTAAATGGAAAGCAACTCAACATGCAGAAAAATGAATTCTTTCCAGCATATTTTATTTAAAAATTTTACGACTCATATATTTGTCTATAATATAAAACACAGGAAATAGTTTCAGAATAGTGCTATAAAAACTAGATAGCATATTTACATTTCTGATTCTTAAAAATGAAGCACCAGCCATCTAGCAATGCAGTAGAATGCATACAATTGGTAGTTGTCAAAGCTATTTTTTTATCATCCAACAGCTAGTTTGTTTATATACCATCTGAATAAATTTTGTTATGATATATTTTAATTGTGATAATATTTATTTTGTCTAACAATCCATAGATTAAAAATATATTTTCCCATGTTGAAACGTTTACACTATGGTAAGTTATGAAGTCTAATTATTTTTCTTTTGTTTGCAGGTGGAACAAATACATAAGATATTTAAGCTATGTGGTTCTCCACCAGATGAATATTGGAAGAAGTCCAAGTTGCCGCATGCAACACTTTTTAAACCCCAACAACCCTATGAGAGTTGCCTTCAAAGGCACTTAAATGTTTACCAGAAAGTGCCTTTAGCTTATTAGAAACTTTTCTGTCTGTTGAATCATACAAGTGCGGCAAAGCCTCAACTGCTCTTGCATCTGAGGTGACTTTATATATAGGAATTCATCTCCCGTTATGTCGTATATATCATTTAAAATGTGCTTTTTTCTTATGCTGTTTTGTGTAAGGCAAACTGGCATACAGTTGTCTAATCTAATTGCACTGATGCTTATTTACTTTTCTGACTTCTTATAAAATATTTCTGAGTAGCAGCTTATTTGATTATTGAATAAAAAAATGTAATATGGTTTGTTGTACCGAAAATTTTGGAGCTGTAAATTACAGAAGAGGATACAATGAACCAAAGAAGAACCAAAAAGTGATCTACCTTCCCCTCCCAACATGAATCTGGATTGATGGAAGAAGGATCCGATATCCGAAAATTTGATGGTTGCATTCTGCTTTATAACCTTGAACTTAGTACATTTCCACAAACAACTTGAGCAATCAAGATTTGCTCCAAGAACTCACCTTCCTGGTCTTTCTTTTATTGAGGAATTCTTCCTAAAATGCAATATATATTATTGTTCTTTAGAGATTTGATGGATGAAGTCCATCCAGAACCCACCTGCCTGGGCTTTCTTTTGTCAAGGAATTCTGTCTGGAGTGTCTTTTGTATTTTCTTTCTTCAGAGATTTGATGATCAAGGTCTATCCAAATTTCCCATCAGATATCAAACAGATAAATAACCATTATGAAATCAACCACAAGCTGAAACCACCATGGTCTAACATTACTCAACAACTTTTGTATGGTAGAATCATCTTGCCAACATGGTTCTCATTTGTGTCTATCATCCCTCCAGAGGGCTTTAAGCCATTATTATCTGTGTATCATTTGATATGCATACTGAAAGGGACAGGGATTAAGGAACATGGATGTTTCTGATTATCAAAATGTAATTCATCTCAATATTCAAAAGAAATACTGCCAATGGGTCATTCCCAATCGTAAACTCCCTACTGTCAGAGACACTGTACCTTCAAACCATGTTGCATGTGGGGGGAGCATGTTCTGAATGGTTGTTAATCTGGCATGTGCTTATGGGATAGCTTAGCTGCATCATGAGACATGCAAACAGCAGCAGCTGGTCAGTTGTATAGAGAAGCATGGATGGCTCTGTTTAGAGTGTGGCTCCTTAACTGGGCAGTTTCTGAGATGTTATAGAAATATAATGGTAATCAGCACAGGTTGTTTGATAAAATACTTTAGAAACTGGCACAAGTGTATTAGGTCTATATCTTCTGAACTTTTACGGAATATCCAGATCTTAGGAAATCTCTAGATTGGTAATTGTGTATTTGACTGATCTTGACTGAGACAGCTGATTGGCACAGCTGAATGGCACATCTGTAATCTGGTTCTCTTAATTATTTCTTTCAAGCTGAAATTTGAGATAAGGCTTTCTTCGATCAGATTATGGAGTGGAAGCACTGGAGGAAATCCTGCTTCTTAGAGATTTTGTTATGTACAGTAAAGTATATTAAAGTGCCCTGCTTAGGCTAATCCATGTAGTCTTCTCTGCAACTTGGGTAAAGCAGCAGGGGAGCCTTTTTCACTTTTCCCTTGCTCTCATTTCTGTTTACTTTTAACTTTTATTCCCTTGTATATTCCTTTTTGGGGTGGCCTTGGCCGACTCGGCGGAACTGGAGATGCCGGGGCCGGCTGAGAAGTGCCGGGGCCGGCTGGGATGGAAGCGCCGGGGCCGGCTAGGAAGATGCCGGGGCCGGCTGGGGTGGAAGCGCCGGGGCCGGCTGAGAAGTGCCGGGGCCGACTGGAAAGATGCCGGGGTCGACTCGCTTGGACTTGCCTGGGCCGACTCGCTTGGACATGCCGGGGTCGCCTGTCTTGGAGATGCCGGTCTTGAAAGCGTCGTCGTTTGGGGTCGACGGTCTTTGGGTGTCGGCCTTTGGGGACGATGGGTGTCGGCCTTTGGGGACGACGGGTGTCGGCCTTTGGGGCCGACGGACTTCGGGTGTCGGCCTTTGATGTGCCGGCCTTGGGGGCCGGCACTGGAGGCCGACGCTGAAGGCCGACGCTGGATGCCGTCGCTGGAGGCCGTTGCTGGAGTGTCGGCCTTTGGGGCTGTTGACCCAATTGAGGATTTTGATGATTAATAAAACTAATTGAGTATAACATTTGATGTTACTAATGATTTTGATTAAGTTTTTCAGATTATAAGTCTATTTGATGATCAAAATCAAGAAGGAAAATCAAGTTCTGGTTTGAATCTAATGTCAAGGCAAGACTGCAGACATTAGAGTCGACACATGGAATCACAGAGCCGACTTCGGAAAACGGCACAGACTTAGAGTCGACTCTGGGACTGTGAGAGCCGACTCTATCAGAAACAACAGAACGTTGGATTTTTAGGCCACGACTTAGAGTCGACTCCCAGACTTCTAGAGTCGACTCCAGAAGAATTTTGTGTCGACCCCAGAAAAGTCAGAAACGACTCCAGATCGAGCGGATTAAATTATTTCGAGTTAGAGCCGACTCCAGAAAAGCCAGAGCCGGCTCCAAAATGTCAGACACGGCTCCAGAACTGTCAGAACGACTCTAAACTTTATCTTTATCTATTTTAATCCCAATGGCTATTGTTATTTATGGATCTAATCCTTTTTCACTTGCTTCTAACGGATAGTTTCACACTATTTGTGGATTAATCGGATCTATAAGAAGAGGGTTGATTGCATCCCAAAAATAAGAGAGGAAAAGAGAAGAAAGAGGCAAAAAGAAAAGAATAGAGAAAATCTTTGAGATCTATCAGAAAAGAAAAGAGGGAAAACCTGTAAGGAAAGATCATACTCATTCCCCAAAAGAAGAGAAAGAGATTCCAAGCCTTTGCTGTTCTATTTAGAAGAAATCTCAAGAGAAGGAAGAAGCCTTATTTTTTTTCCAATCTTCTGAGCCTCAAGAGTCTATTCAAAGGAAGATCCATTCAAAGGAAGAGAAGGAAGAAGCCACCAAGATCTTCGAATCAGGCTTTGGTTCCTAATCTCTATTGTTTTATTATTGTATATTTGCTTATTGAAGGAGCAGTTTGCTTTTGTAAAATCAAATACTGTTTGCTGGGTCAATCTGGTGATTGATTCAGTTAAGGCTGTTAGCCTTGTGCAAGCATTAGCTTGTGGTTTTAGGTTTTGTGCTGGTAAGCCTTGAAAACCAGCTGGGTTCATTGTGCACCCGGGAAAACAACAAGTTTGAGTTGTGAGCTTGCAAAACAACTCTGCTGTAATCAGTTTGATTATAGTATGGACCCAAGAGGTACTTGGGAGTAGACGTAGGTGTAGGTACACCGAACCACTATAAAATCTATTGTGTTTGCCGTGATTGTCTCTTTATCTTCAACTCTCTATTTATAGTTACTTTGTTTTAAACCTGTGAATCTAAGTTTTTATTTCCGCTAGGGGTTATCTTTCAAAAGAGTTTAATTTTTGAAAAACCCAATTCACCCCCCTCTTGGGTTGCTATCTGGACCAACAATTGGTATCAGAGCTAGTGCTCATTTGATTTGATCTAACGATCAAGAGTCAAAGATCAACATGGCAACTCAAGCTGGTTCATCTTTTTTCGAAGGTCAATCTACCAATAGACCACCCTTATTTAATGGTTCTAACTATGGTTATTGGAAGGCTAGAATGAAAATATTCATTCAAGCACTTGACTATGATCTATGGAGTATTATAGTCAATGGACCACACACACCCACTGCTAGAGTTAATGGCATGGAGATTCCTAAACTGGAAACGGAATGGGATGAACATGATAGAAAATTGGCACAACTCAATGCCAAAGCAATGAATGTCTTATACTGCTCATTAGATGCAAATGAATTCAATCGCATATCTATTTGCATTTCTGCTAAGGAAATCTGGGATAGACTTGAGGTTACCCATAAGGGAACAAATCAAGTCAAGGAATCCAAGATTAACATGCTAGTTCATAAATATGAATTGTTTAAAATGGATGCATGTGAATCTATTGCTGATATGTTTACAAGATTTACTGACATAGTTAATGGTTTAAAAAGTCTTGGTAAATCTTATGATAATTCTGATCTTGTGAGAAAGGTCTTGCGTTCCTTGCCTAGGACTTGGGAAGCTAAGGTGACGGCAATACAAGAGGCAAAGGATCTAAGTACACTATCCCTAGAAGAACTGTTGGGATCCTTAATGACTCATGAGCTTCAAATCAAGCAACATGTTGATGATGATGAGTCAAAGAAGAAGAGAAATATGGCTCTTAAGATTTCTGAATATATGGAAGAGCTCATGAATCCGAGGATGAAAGTGATGATGAGGACATGGCATTCATCACAAGAAAATTTAAAAGATTCATGAAGAAGAAGAAGTTTGAAAAGAAAAAGCCTTTGCAACAAAAGATGAGGACAAGGGCAAAGAAAAGGAGGTTATTTGCTTTGAATACAAGAAGCCGGGTCACTTTAAATCTGAATGCCCTCAACTAAAGAAAGGCACCCGGAGGTTCAAAAAGAAGGCAATGATGGCCACATGAAGCGATTCGGAAAGCACAAGTTCTGAAGAAGAAGAGAAGAGTGAAATGGCCAATCTATGCTTCATGGCGGACAATGATGAGGTAAGTCCGAGTTTTCTTGATGACTTCACTTTTGATGAATTACATAGTGCTTTTTATGAATTAATGGATGATTTTGCAAACCTAAGTTCAAAGAACAAAGATTTGAAAACTCAAATGTAAAAACTATCATTAGAAAATGAAAAGCATGTTGTTGATAAAGAACTTTTAATAAAAGAAAAAGAAAGTTTGAAAAATAAGTTGATAGACTTAAGCCTATAGTTGATAAATTTACTCTAAGCTCTATCAAACTTAATATGATTTTAGAAAATCAAAAGGCTATTTTTGATAAAGCTGGATTAGGATATAATCCACTTAAAAAGCAAAATCATTGAAGAACATTTTTCTTCATGCTGAAAAATTATTAAACATTACTTGTTTTAAATGTGGAAACAAAGGACATAAATCATATATGTGTAAATCTTCACATAAAAAGAAAAAGATGATTTGGGTTCCAAAGGAACAATGTTTAATGCTTCTAACCATGAAGGACCCAAGAAGGCTTGGGTACCTAAAATTAAGACATAAATATTTTGCAGGAGTGTCTTGCAGCCATCAGACTAAAAAGAAAATGGTACCTGGACAGTGGTTGCTCAAGACACATGACGGGTGACAAAGATCAATTCATCACCCTTGAATCAAAAAGAGGTGGAGTAGTTACTTTTGGTGATAATGGTCAAGGCCATATCATGGGCATTGGTAAGATTCAAATTACTCCATCTACTCATATTGATAATGTTTTATATGTTGATGGACTTAAACATAATCTAATAAGTATTAGCCAACTGTGTGACAAAGGGTTCAAGGTTTCTTTGAAGCTTCTGTTTGCACTGTTACTAATCCCATTGATAATAGCATTATTCTTGTTGGTAAATGCTATGGCAATGTATACTTAATTGATTTGAGTAATTTATCTCCAAGTAATCATTGCTTAGTTGCTGATAATGCTAAAATGAATGAGATTGGTTGGCTATGGCATCGTAGATTAGGTCATGCAAGCACACACCTAATTTTTAAATTATTGAAAATGATTTAGTTAAAGGTATTCCTAGTCTAAATTTTGAAAATAATCGAATATGTGATGCATGTCAATTTGGAAAACAGACAAGAACTTCTTTCAAATCTAAGAATGTTGTTTCAACTACTAGGCCACTAGAGCTACTACACATGGACCTTTTTGGACCTACTAGAACCACAAGTCTAGGAGGAAAGAAATATGGTCTAGTGATAGTAGATGATTACTCTAGATTCACTTGGGTAATGTTTTTGGCTCACAAAGATGAGACTTTCTCAATATTCATGAAATTTGTTAAGAAAGTCACTAATGAGAAAAACACTACCATAGTGTCTATTAGAAGTGATCATGGAACTGAATTTGAAAATCACTTATTTGAAAAATTCTGTTTTGAAAAAGGCATACATCATAACTTCTCTGCACCTAGAACACCACAACAAAATGGAGTTGTAGAAAGGAAGAATAGGACTTTAGAAGACATGCCCGTACCATGCTATGTGAAAGCCAACTTCCAAAATATTTTTGGGCGGAAGCTATAAACACAGCTTGTTACATTCTAAATAGAGCCCTAATTAGACCTATCCTTAAGAAAACTCCCTATGAACTTTGGATCAATAGGAAACCAAATTTAAGTTATTTTCATGCATTTGGTTGTAGATGTTTTATTCATAACAATGGTAAGGATAATCTTGGGAAGTTTGATGCAAAGTCTGATGAAGGTATCTTCCTAGGATATTCTACATCTAGCAAAGCATATAGAGTATTTAATAAGAAAAGCTTAGTTGTAGAAGAATCCATTCATATAGTGTTTGATGAGTCTTTAGCATCAAGTTCAGATAAAATTGATGATGAGGAAGATACATCTTTGATTGAAAGAGATATTGAAAAATTAAATGTATCTTCAGATCAAGAACCTGAAGTTAAGGATGATGACTCACCTAAGGATGATGGTATTGATACTGTTCAAAATGATCAAGATCTACCTAGAGATTGGAGATATGCTTATGGTCATCCTAAGGACCTAATCATAGGTGATCCATCTCAAGGTGTAAGGACTAGATCATCAATGAGAGATATCAATAATCATCTTGCATTTGTATCTCATATAGAACCTAAGACTATAGAGGAAGCCGAGAAAGATAGTTATTGGATGTTAGCAATGCAGGAAGAGTTAAACCAATTCACTAGAAATCAAGTCTGGACCCTAGTTGAAAGACCTAAAAATCACCCTATAATAGGATCTAAATGGGTATTTAGAAATAAATTAGATGAAAATGGCATAGTAATTAGAAACAAAGCTAGACTAGTTGCAAAAGGATATAATCAAGAAGAAGGTATAGATTTTGATGAAACTTTTGCACCTGTTGCTAGATTAGAAGCCATTAGGCTACTACTTGCATTTGTATGTCATATGAATTTCAACTTATTT
>UESW01003961.1:1546265-1574216 GCA_900491605.1 Calamus simplicifolius
CCTAAAAATCACCCTATAATAGGATCTAAATGGGTATTTAGAAATAAATTAGATGAAAATGGCATAGTAATTAGAAACAAAGCTAGACTAGTTGCAAAAGGATATAATCAAGAAGAAGGTATAGATTTTGATGAAACTTTTGCACCTGTTGCTAGATTAGAAGCCATTAGGCTACTACTTGCATTTGTATGTCATATGAATTTCAACTTATTTCAAATGGATGTTAAAAGTGCATTTCTAAATGGTTTTATAAATGAGGAAGTTTATGTTGAACAACCTCCTGGTTTTGAAGATCATGAATTTTCAAACCACGCCTTCAAACTACACAAAGCACTTTATGGTTTAAAGCAAGCACCTAGAGCTTGGTATGATAGATTAAGTAAATTTTTAATTAAAAATAACTTTTCTAGAGGAAATGTTGATAAAACCTTGTTTTTAAAAGAAAAGGAAAGGATTTATTAATCGTTCAAATTTATGTTGATGACATTATATTTGGTGCTACTAACAATCTCCTTTGTCAAGAATTTGCTAAGCTAATGCAGGGAGAATTCGAGATGAGCATGATGGAAGAACTAAACTTCTTCCTTGGACTTCAAATCAAACAAGAGAAAGCGGGAATTTTCATTAACCAAACAAAGTATACAAAGGAAATACTAAGAAATTTGGTATGGAATCTGCTAAACCTCTTGGTACGCCAATGAGTCCCTCATGCAAGCTGGACAAGGATGAAGTAGGTAAGAAAGTAGATCAGAAGCATTACAGAGGTATGATTGGATCACTTCTTTATCTAACTGCAAGTAGGCCAGATATCATGTTTTATGTCTGCTTATGTGCAAGATATCAATCTAATCCTAAGGAATCACATTTACTTGCTGTTAAAAGAATCTTTAGATACCTAAATGGAACTAAAAATGTAGGTTATGGTATTCTAGAGACTCAACCTTAAAATTGATTGCTTATTCTGATTCTAACTATGCTGGTTGTAAATTAGATAGAAAGAGTACAAGTGGGGTATGCCAACTTTTAGGAAGTAACTTAATCTCTTGGTTTAGCAAGAAGCAAAATTCGGTTGCATTATCCACTGCTGAGGCAGAGTATGTTGCAGCTGGAAGTTGCTGTGCTCAAATCCTTTGGATTAAGCGACAACTTAAGATTATGGTATCACACTTGATAAAATACCTATTAAATGTGATAATACTAGTGCTATCAATCTAACTAAAAATCAATTCAACATTCAAGAACTAAACACATTGAAATTAGACATCACTTTATTAGAGAACATGTAACTAACAAAGATGTGTTGTCTTGAATATATTAATACTAATGATCAATTAGCTGATATTTTTACCAAACCTTTGAGTGAGGAGAGATTTTGCTATCTTAGAGGAGAATTAGGAGTTTGTGATCCTTTAGAATAATTTTCTGAAACTCTTAAGGACAACAACTATCTAGACTTCAATAATTTCTTGAAAATCCTTTTGTCCAATAAGGAAATCTATCTAGAAATTTGATTCATTGTTTCCCCAATTATTAAGGAACACTTATCTAGAATTTGATGATTAATTTGATCAGTTTCAGATCCTTGAAATTTGATTTTTTCTCTGAAACTATTGTGGAGTCGACACCTTCAGTTTATGGAGTCGACACCTTCTTATTTTGATGTTCTGTCTGGGAAATTAGAGCCGACTCTGGCTTCTGTAGAGCCGACTCTAATTCGGGCGCTGACAGATTCTCTGGTTCGGAGCCGACACCTCGTTTTCGGGAGTCGACTCTAAGTGGAACTAGGTCAAAATAAAAAGGGCGGAGTCGACCCCAAACGATTTCTATCGTCTCCTAAACCATTTTCAAACTGTTCCAAACTAATTCCAAACCCTCCAAATCCCTTGATTACTCATTCCAATCGAATCCAATGGCTCCCAAAAGGTGCTATCATTGGTGGTTCGACTGTTCCGATGAAGCGCCGTTTAAATCGAAGGCAACCTTCGTCATCTTCTTCATCTGCCACTCAAGATGACTCTCCACCCTCACCATCTTCTCCTAGAGTCGACCAATTAGCTGGTAAGGCCATTACAACCGGAAGAAAAGTTGATTTCAATTTCTTTATTTCGGAGGGCTTTGCTATTGGGTAGTTGTTGAAAGAAATGGGATGGGAGAAGGTCTGCTCTTTGGATATCCCTACCTACCCTGCCCTAGTAAGAGAGTTTTATAATGATTTAAGTAGAGGAGAGGGAGGCTTAGTAAGTGTTGTAAGAGGAACAAAGGTAATCATCACAG
This sequence comes from Calamus simplicifolius, assembly GCA_900491605.1. Lineage (NCBI taxonomy): Eukaryota > Viridiplantae > Streptophyta > Magnoliopsida > Arecales > Arecaceae > Calamus > Calamus simplicifolius. The sequence continues at coordinate 1,548,540 of UESW01003961.1, forward strand.
CCGAATCCCTTGGTAATTTATTGGAAATGCCTACTGTTGACTTGTTGAATATCATCATGAAGATAGAGGAGGAGCACTATCAAGGATGTTAGGGAGAGAAGTTTCTGAGTTTGAGGAAATCTTGGCAAATCAACTTAATTTGGAACTCAGATTACTTCACAATATCTGTGGAAGGATTTATTTCCTAAAATCGGAAGGTTTGAATATGTCTCGGAGCGAGACATTTTATTGATGGACTGCATACTCACTCGTAGACCTTTAAATCTTGCTGAAATGATGATAGGATATATGGCAGAGGCAGCTACTAAAAAGAGATCTACATTGCCATATGGTATGATTTTAATATTGGTTTCAGAAGCCAAGGTGTACTTATAATGGACAATGAGCCACTAAAAAGTTAAGACATACAGATTACTATAGTGTCTCTACAATTCACCGAATGGGCTTTAGAAAAGAAAATGGAAACTGGATTAAAAGAGGACATGAGGCCAGAGCTGAAGAGGTTAGAGTTGAGGAAGTCAGAGGAGAAGACATTCCTGAACCATCTGCTGGACCTTCTTCTGCTGGACCTTCTGCTGGACCATCTGCTGGACCCTCAGAAGCTGGACCTAGCTCTCAACTTCCACATCAGTCAGCAATGGCATCAGAAAGATTTTCTGAGGAGCAAATTGGTCAGCTCAGAGCTTTACTGGCTGAGTATGACAGTCAAAGAACAAATGATATGTGTAAATTAAGAGAGGAGTTCAATCAATTAAAGGATAAAATTAATTCAAGACTTGACATGATTTCTTTTTCAATTAGCAATTCCGTCGAATCCTTTAGCACTGATCTTCATAAAATTTTTGAAAGGATGGAAGGCATTGCAGATGGTTCTGGAAAGTATCTTCATGCTACCAGTCAACTGAAGAAAGATATCGACCTTGCCGTCTCTCAAATTGAAGCATGTCTTGAAAGTTTTAAGAAGACCCAAAAAGATGATGTTATGGAAATGGTTGGACATTTAAAGAAAATTGTGTACAAGCATATTTGATTTTGATATTCAATCCTAGGTTGTATCTTAGGATTTCTTGCTTTCTTTCTTAGCATTATCTAGGATTTACATACTTAAATCTGTCATTTTAGAATACATGTAATGGATCTTGCTTTGGAGTACAAATGGTTGAATGAATATTACACTTTTATTACAAATTTTCTTTGATTGAATGTCAATGAATGAATTTCCTATCTTTATGATTATTCGAATCAACATTCTCGCTCTAATTACATTCTCTATTGCTTTTAAACTCACCTTATTGTTGATAACAAAAAAGGGGGAGAGATAAATGTATATGCATATAAGAAAGACATATATAAGAAAGAGAAAGAGAAAGAAAATGAAGAATAATTCTGAGAATTTTTAGAAAGAATTTAGATTATCTACATAGGGGGAGCTATTCAATGCAGGGGGAGCTTAATAAATTTCTCCATATAAAAGTTAAATCATTTTGATTGATGTCAAGTTTTATTTATTTATTCATTTTGAATATTGGCATCAAATTCTCTATTAGGAAGTCTCTAAGCTTTAACAATATCTATAATTCTTAATTCAAATAAATTTCTAATGCATATACTCAAAGTTTTTGTCATCATCAAAAAGGGGGAGATTGTTGACCCAATTGAGGATTTTGATGATTAACAAAACTAATTGAGTATAACATTTGATGTTACTAATGATTTTGATTAAGTTTTTCAGATTATAAGTCTATTTGATTATCAAAATCAAGAAGGAAAATCAAGTTCTGGTTTGAATCTAATGTCAAGGTAAGACTGCAGACATTAGAGTCGACACATGGAATCACAGAGCCGACTCCGAAAAACGGCACAGACTTAGAGTCGACTCCGGGACTGTGAGAGCCGACTCTATCAGAAACAACATAACATTGGATTTTCAGGCCACGACTTAGAGTCGACTCCCAGACTTCTAGAGTCGACTCCAGAAGAATTTTGTGTCGACCCCAAAAAGTCAGAGACGATTCCAGATCGAGCGGATTAAATTATTTCGAGTTAGAACCGACTCCAGAAAAGCCAGAACTGACTCCAGAATGTCAGACACGGCTCCAGAACTGTCAGAACGACTCTAAATTTTATCTTTATTTATTTTAATCCCAACGGCTATTGTTATTTATGGATCTAATCCTTTTTCACTTGCTTCTAACGGATAGTTTCACACTATTTGTGGATTAATCGGATCTATAAGAAGAGGGTTGATTGCATCCCAAAAAATAAGAGAGGAAAAGAGAAGAAAGAGGCAAAAAGAAAAGAATAGAGAAAATCTTTGAGATCTATCAGAAAAGAAAAGAGGGAAAACCTGTAAGGAAAGATCATACTCATTCCCCAAAAGAAGAGAAAGAGATTCCAAGCCTTTGCTGTTCTATTTAGAAGAAATCTCAAGAGAAGGAAGAAGCCTTATTTTTTTCCAATCTTCTGAGCCTCAAGAGTCTATTCAAAGGAAGATCCATTCAAAGGAAGAGAAGGAAGAAGCCACCAAGATCTTCGAATCAGGCTTTGGTTCCTAATCTCTATTTATTGTTTCATTATTGTATATTTGCTCATTGAAGGAGCAGTTTGCTTTGTAAAATCAAATACTGTTTGCTGGGTCAATCTGGTGATTGATTCAGTTGAGGCTGTTAGCCTTGTGCAAGCATTAGCTTGTGGTTTTAGGTTTTGTGCTGGTGAGCCTTGAAAACCAGCTGGGTTCGTTGTGCACCCGAGAAAACAACAAGTTTGAGTTGTGAGCTTGCAAAACAACTCTGCTGTAATCAGTTTGATTATAGTGTGGACCCAAGAGGTACTTGGGAGTGGACGTAGGTGTAGGTACACCGAACCACTATAAAATCTATTGTGTTTGCCGTGATTGTCTCTTTATCTTCAACTCTCTATTTATAGTTACTTTGTTTTAAACCTATGAATCTAAGTTTTTATTTCCGCTGGGGTTATCTTTCAAAAGAGTTTAATTTTTTGAAAAACTCAATTCACCCCCCCTCTTGGGTTGCTATCTGGACCAACAGGGACCATCCAAAAAATTTTATTTTTCATGGGGTCAACCGGCCCCATCAAATGCCCCCCACACTCCTTGAGCTTGCGCGTCCCGCATCGGCTAAGCGAAAGGAGTGTAGAGCTTTTACCTTGGCAGGATGTCTGCGCGCCTTCTTCGGCTAGCTGAGGGCGGCCAGTAATCCTCTCCCAACGCGGGGTCTGGAAGTCTTTTGAACCCAGGAGGGTGACCTGAGAGCTGAAAGCGTCAGGTTCCTTTTGAACCGCCTCGGGGGTGTGAGAACCGCTGCGAGGGGTGACTCAGCGGGGTACGGGCCTTTAGGGTCTTAACCGACTCGGGGCACCACCGTGCCGGGGCCGAGTGGTGTCCCATGGGCTGTGATACCAGTGAGCTCCCTTTGAACCAGCTTGTGGGTTTGTCTGCCCCCCAGGAAACTCCGTTGATTGGAATCCGCAGGTCTTGAGCTTGAGGGTGCCGACAAGGAGCCGGTCTTCGGTACCAACGCGGAGTTGGTCTTTGGTGCCAACGCGGAGTTGGTCTTTGGTGCCGATATGGAGTCGGTCTTTGGTGCCAACGCTCTTTGGTGCCGACACGGAGTTGGTCTTTGGTGCCGACGCGGAGTTGGTCTTTGGTGTTGACATGGAGTTGGTCTTTGGTGCCGATGCGGAGTCGGTCTTTGGTGCCAACGCGTAGTTGGTCTCTGTGCCGACGCGGAGTTGGTCTTTGTTGCCGATGCGGAGTTGGTCTTTGGTGCCAATGCAGAGTCGGTCTTTGGTGCCGATGCGGAGTCGGTCTTCTGTGCCGACGCGGAGTCGGTCTTTGTTGCCAATGCGGAGTGGTCTTTGGTGCCGATGCAGAGTCGGTCTTTGGTGCCGACGCGGATTCGGTCTTTGGTGCCGACGCGGAGTCGGTCTTTGGTGCCAACGCTCTTTGGTGCCGACGCGGAGTCGGTCTTTGGTGCCGATGCGGAGTCGGTCTTTGGTGCCAACGCGAAGTTGGTCTTTGGCACCGACGTGGAGTCGGTCTTTGGTGCCAATGCGGAGTCGGTCTTTGGTTGCCGACGCGGAGTAGGTCTTTGGTGCCAACGCGGAGTCAGTCTTTGGTGCCGACGCGGAGTCGGTCTTTGGTGCCGACGCGGAGTCGGTCTTCTGTGCCGACGCGGAGTCGGTCTTTGTTGCCGACGCGGGGTTGGTCTTTGGTGCCGATGCGGAGTCGGTCTTTGGTGCCGATGCGGAGTCGGTCTTTGGTGCCGACGCGAAGTCGATCTTTGGTGCCGATGCAGAGTCGGTCTTCTGTGCCGACGTGGAGTCGATCTTCTGTGCCGACGCGGAGTCGGTCTTCTGTGCCGACGCGGAGTCGGTCTTTGGTGCCGACGCGGAGTCGGTCTTTGGTGCCGATGCGGAGTCGGTCTTTGTCTAAGAAATACACTCATCCCAAGACGTGATAAGACAATGATTCGAATAATACTTTATTAAAGGATCAGCAAGCTACTGAGAGTACCATCCGCATTCCGAATGTGGGGGAGAAGCTTCCCATTTTGATGCCAGCTTGCTTCCTTCCGTCGGCTCCCCGAGCTGCCGCTCGCCCCTCATGAGGTCATGCTATTATTCCTTCCGTTGGGGCATTGTTGAGGCAAATCTGAGGCACTGGAGGTGCCGACGCACCCAGGGCCGTGAGGTTTCCTCGAACGAACTTGCCCAAGTGGCCTTGCTGGACAAACTTTTCAATGGCCTTCTTCAACTGGCGGCAATCTTCGGTGTCATGCCCATAATCTTGGTGATACTGGCAGTAAAGCTCTTTGTTGTGGGGGTTTATTGACTTTAGGGGACGTGGGCATTGAAAGTATGGCTCCTCCTCAATCTCTAGCAGGACATGGGAGATCGGAGCCATGAGAGGAGTAAACCACCCCTTAGGAACCAGCGCCTGGGGCCGTTGGTCAAAGCGACTGGGCGGCTCGGGCTGCCTGGATCGTCCCTCAGCTGGTTCCGTGGGGGTTGGCTTCTTATTGGAACTCCTGTCGGCTTCCCTTCTGGATGAGTCAGCCTCGTTGGCGCGGATGTACTTCTGGGCCCGAAGGAGGAGGTCGGAATAAGAGCTCAGGGGCTTCTTATCCATGGAGAAGGTGAAGCGGGACGGAAGGAGTCCCCGCTTCAGCGCTAGGGAGGCCACCGCATCGTCGAGATGGTAAACCTCGAGGGCGGCGGTTTTGAATCGGGACACGAAGTCCCACAGTGACTCTCCTTCCATATGGCGGACGAAGAAGAGGCTGTCTGCCACCCTTGGGATCCGGCGGCAGGCGTCAAAGTGGGCCAAAAATGCCCTCTCCAGCTCCTAGAAGGAGTCGATGCTGTGAGGGGGCAGGCATGAGTGCCATGCACGTGCGGCCTTCCGCAGAGTTGCGGGAAGGCCTTGCAGAGGAGGGCATCTAGGGCGCCCTGGATTGCATCATAGCCTTGTAACTTTTGAGGTGGTCGAGGGGGTCGGTCGTACCGTCGTACGAGTCCACCTAGGGGAAGTGGAATCTAGAGAGAACTGGTTCCTTCAGGATGCGGCGAGTGTAAGGAGGACAAGTGTCGAACTCTTCCTCCGGCTGATGGTTGATCTTCTTGGCGAGCTCGTCTAGTCGCCTGTTGTACTCCTCCAGGCGTTCCTCCGCCTGGCGGTTGATCGTCGGGGCCCTCCGAGATAGCTCAGAGGAGGAAGAAGAAGAGGAGGTAGAAGGAGATGGAGACGGACGTCGGGACTTCCGCCTGGGTTCCTTGCGATGATGTGGCTTGGGAGGAAGCTCGCTGGGGCCATGGCCAGGGGACTGCGGCCGCTTGGAGGGCTCGCGTCGAGGCTTCCTTGGGGAAACCTGACATCGACAGGTGGTTCACCGAGGAGAACCTCCCCTCGCCGACTGCTGGCTGGCGGGGGGAGCAGTCTGGTGCTGGATGGCCACAGACTGCTGTTGCTGGAGGCTGTGGATCATGACGGTGAGATTCTGGACTTTCTGGGAAAGAGTCGCCAGCCGCTCCGCTGTTTGGATAGCAGCGTCCGGCGGCGGGCAAGGGACCGGAGGGTCGGCAGCAAGGGGATTGGCTTCCTGTTGTCTAGTTGGCGGGGGAGGCCCCGCTGGGCAGCTGATGGAGGCATGCTGAGCTCGGGTCACCACCATGGCTTCTGGAAGAAGAGGGGGGGACGAAAGATGTAGCTCGGGGAGGACGTTCACTACTTTTTCTTATGCCCCCTTCCTGGCGTGCCAATCTGATGATGCTCGATCACCTCCCCCTGGACGTCGGGAACGGAGGCGCTCCTCAAATCCTCGCCTTCGGGTTGCCTGCAAAAAGTCCCGGGGCCGGAGGGGGCTCCGGTGGGACCCTCCGACGGCCAAGTTAGTGACTGAGGTCACAGCTGAAGAAGGGCTTGAGTGAGCCCTGTTTTGTGTGGAGAAGGGGGATCTCCGAGAGGAGGAATCCCATTTTTAGTAGAGATAGCGATTTCGGGGGTTATCGCGCGTACCTGTTTACCGGGTGGATTTACCTTTTTATAGGGATTGATTCTGGCATGATCATATGGGATTGCATGAATCAGAAGATCTGCTGAGCCCTCGCGTGAATTTGGGTCGGTTGGTGTGTTACCTCCCATCAGCAGCTGGGCTGTTGGGCGGCACACGTCTGACGTTGTCGGGTGGCACGCGTCAGAGGTGGTTTTTTGAACCGCTGGGCCTGATCTGGCGGGAACCGGGGGTTCCGTTTTGTCGGGGCCGAGCTGGGTCGACCTGAGATGGCCGGGGCCCGCCCAACCGATAAGGCAGTGCCAGGGCGGGGTCGAATCAGTAGACTTGGAGACGACGGGGCTGAGTCGGGCTGGCTGGGGGTGGCCTTGGCCGACTCGGCGGACCGGAGATGCCGGGGCCGAGTCGGACCGGCCGGGGATGGCCTTGGCCGACTCGGCGGGACAGGGGACGCCGGGGCTGAGTCGGGCCGGCCTAGGATGGCCTTGGCGACTCGGCAGGATGAAAGATGCCAGGGCTGAGTCAGGCCGGCCTGGGATGGCCTTGGCCGACTCGGTGGGATGGGAGATGCCAGGGCCGAGTCAGGCCGGCCTGGGATGGCCTTGGCCGACTCGGCGGGACGGAGAGCCGAGGCCGAGTCGGGCCGGCCTGGGGTGGCCTTGGCCGACTCGGCAAAATTGGAGATGCCGGGGCCAGTTGAGAAGTGCCGGGGCCAGCTGGGATGGAAGCGTCGGGGCCGACTGGGAAGATGCCGGGGCCGGCTGGGGTTGAAGCGTCGGGGCCGGCTGAGAAGTGCCAGGGCCGGCTGGGAAGATGCTGGGGTCGACTCGCTTGGACTTGCCTGGGCTGACTCGCTTGGACATGCCGGGGTCGCCTATCTTGGAGATGCCGGTCTTGAAAGCATCGTCGTTTGGGGTCGACGGTCTTCGGGTGTCGGCCTTTGGGACGACAGTCTTCGGGTGTCGGCCTTTGGGGACGACGGGTGTTGGCCTTTGGGGCCGATGGACTTCGGGTGTCGGCCTTTGATGTGCCGGCCTTGGGGGCCGGCGCTGGAGGCCGACGCTGAAGGCCAACGCTGGATGCCATCGCTGGAGGCCGTCGCTGGAGTGTCGGCCTTTGGGGCCGTCCAAAAATTTTATTTTTCATGGGGTCAACCGGCCCCATCAGCTGGAACTATCCGTGTAGTCAAGTCTCTCCCCCTGGCCTCCTCATCCCCCATGCCACGTTACTATGAACATCCCTCTCCATGCAAGGAGGGGCCAACATGGCTGCATGTGGCCATCGTGGAAGGTAGCCAAGGCTGGAATCGATCGGGGATGGCCGAGACAATGCTGGACTCAAGAGTTAGCCGTTAGGTGTCGACCGCTAGGTCCAAAGTCGTCAGCCGAGGCTGGAGTCGGTTGGGGACGGTCGAGACGATGCTAGACTCAAGAGTTGGCCATCGGGTGCCGACCGTTGGGTCTGGAGTTGGCAGCCGAGGCTGGAGTCGGTCAGGGATGGCCAAGACAATGCTGGACTTGGGAGTTGGCCATGGCCGAGAGTCCGTTGTTGGGAGTCTATGGCTGGGACGATGCTGGACTCGGGAGTCGGTCGTGGCCGAGAGTCCACTGTCGGGAGTTTGTGGCTGGGACGACATTGAGTCTATCCGTAGAGTTAGGATGATGGAGGAAGCAATAGGGGGAAGGCTTAGAGTCGGTAGCAGGGAGCCAAGGGAATCGGTGCCGAGTCCGCGGAGTCAGCATCGGTAGTAGGGAGCCGAGGGAGTTGGAGATGGCAACAGGGAGTCGAGGGAGTCGGTGCTGAGCCCGTAGAGTCAGAGTCGGCTAGGATAGGGAGCTGGAGTCAGTCCCACTATCGAGAGAAGCCTCCTTCGATGCTAGAGGATCCGAGGCTGATGGATGGGTAAGGTTCCCAGTTACCCAGAAGCAAGGTGGTGAAGTACCTTGTGCATGACATCATGGCTTGTCCTTTGAAATGTTCTGGACTCGGTTGTCCCTGGGGTGTAGCATAGAGAAGAAGAGGGAGAGAGGGAGAGACGGAATGGGGCGTGTTGCCACCGGGATCCGTCCTCCGACTCGGGTGCAGTCGATCTTCAGGGGCGAACCTGCACACAAGCCCTCGCGCGAGAGGCATTGGGGGTGGCCCTCTGCGGAAGACCTTCCGATGCTCAAGTCATGGGAGGAAATCGACGATCAATCAGAAAATGGGGAGGTGGATCTCTCCGGGGAGTCTCTCTAGGGCAGCCAATCGGAAGCTCTAAGGGGTGAGAGCACCGACGAGCAGCTGGCGAGAGCGGGAGAGTGAGAGTGAGGGTGTGAGCGTGCGCGTAGCTGAGGGAATCTATGAGCGTGATACTTATAGGCTATCACCCGAATCTTGAGCGCCTTCTGGAAGGTCCAGAGGTTGTTAGGATACGGGGATGGATCGAATCAGGCCGTTATGGGGCCGTTGGGATCTGTATCTTGTCTGTTAGAGGATCGACGGCTAGGAGAGCTCCTTGATGGCTTGAGATATGGTAGGTGCATAGGTCTCGGGTAGCCTTGATAGGTTCTAGACCACTTCTCAACGTGATTCCTTGCCCAGGATGTTGTTACAGTAGGCTTAGGCTCTCCCACATCAGGTTCCACGGAGGTGAGTATTGGATCGTGGGTTGCTCAGTGAAACCGGGCCATGGAGGCTCGGGGGAAACGAGCTACAGGAAGCTCGGGAGGGCCGAGCTATGGAAGCTCGAGGAAGACGAGCCATGGAAGCTCGGGAGAACCGAGCTATGGAAACTCGGGACGGCCGGACTATGGAAGCTCGGGGAGGCCGAGCTATGGGAGCTCGGGGGAGCCGAGCTATGGAAGGTCGGGACGGCCGGGCTATGGAAGCTCGGGGAGGCCGAGCTATGGGAGCTCGAGGGAGCCGAGCTATGGAAGCTCGGGGAAACGAGCTACAGGAAGCTCGGAAGGACCGAGCTATGGAAGCTCGGGGAGGCCGAGCTGTGGGAGCTCGGGAGGACCAAGCTATTGAAGCTCGGGGAGGCCGAGCTGTGGGAGCTCGGGGGAGCCGAGCTATGGAAGCTCGGGGAAACGAGCTACAGGAAGCTCTGGAGGACCGAGCTATGGAAGCTCGGGGAGGCCGAGCTATGGGAGCTCGGGGGAGCCGAGCTATGAAAGCTCGGGGGAGCCGAGCTATGGAAGCTCGGGGGAGCCAAGCTATGGAATCTCGGGGAAACGAGCTACAGGAAGCTCGGGAGGACCGAGCTATGGAAGCTCGGGGAGGCCGAGCTGTGGGAGCTCGGGGGAGCCGAGCTATGGAAGCTCAGAGGAGCCAAGCTATGGAAGCTTGGGGATTTCTTGGTGGACGAAGGGAAGGGGTCGGTCTTAGCCTCCTCGCACGGATATTGATGCAATGATAATTTTACCCCTCAACACATGCCCTCCACTCCCTAGTTTGAAGCGTAGGTTCGGGCATAGGGAGTATAAGTCCAGGTGGCATGCTTTGGATGGGGCGATTTGGTTTAGACAGCCCGTGCAATGATGCTCTAATTAATGCGGTGGGGTCATCATGCCTTCGTGGGTAAGGCTCCTCCAAGAGTGACGGTTGGGAATACGCCACGTTGCGAATCCCGATTAATACGGCATTTGTCGAGGTGGTTCCGGACGCCTCGGGCGAGGTGCCTCGTCTTCTCAAGATGGCTTCCTTAGTGGGGAAGCAAAGCGGTAGCCACGCTATATATATATGTATATGTTTGCAGTATTCTCTCGTTTTATTTCCTGAAGAGTCTCGCCCTCCGCCACGCTTGCCATTTTTCCTGGTGCTTTTCTCGGCTAAGATGACGATGAGCCCCGATGACCTAGCTTCGGAGATCGTTGCTGAGGATGTGGGAAGGATTCATCAGTGGTATGGCATGCCCTCAGATGTCGTCCTACGAGTGTCGGAGCCTGGACATAGGGTCTCGCGAGATCTGGAGAGCGGGGTCTTCGTTTATGAAGACACCTTGAAAGCAGGCTTCCGTTTTCCTCTCCACCCCTTGGTGAAGGAAATCATGACTCACTATAACATCTGTCCGGCGATGGTGGCCCCAAACAGCTGGCGGAGTATCATCGGATTTATTTCAATGTGCCACCAAATTTGGATTGCTGCCACTCTCCCTATTTTCCGTGCTTGTTATCATTGATACCCGGAAGGAAATCAGAGTGGCCATATATTAGACCTCGGAGGTCCTTTAAAGTGATTGTGGATAAGCCATCCTCTATAAAGGGATGAAAGAGTCGGTTCATCATCGCCGATGGGAATATTGGTTCCGACTTCCTATGGAAATGGGAAAACTTTGTTCGGGATGCCGAGGCGCATCCAGTTTTGTCAGAGCAGGAGGAGAGAGATTTGGATGTCCTTCGCAATGGCCAAGTGTTCTCGGCCAACGATCTGTTATCGGAGGGGGCCCTCTTCGCCGCCGGGCTTAGCCCCCTGGACCCGCAAGGTGAGTCCTCCCTTTTACTTTCTCCGTTGCGTGTTGCCCCGACGAACATGTTTGGATTTAATTGCATATGTTCTGTTCTTAAAGCCAAGAGGTCGGCATTCTCGAGCCTCGCCAAGAGGAAGAGAGGCAAGCGCTCAGGGGAGAGCAGCGGCATGGACAGTGGTAGGCCCGAGAAAAGGGCCCACACCTCCTTAAGGAGCCCACCGGACGCCGGAGCGGCCATGACGGGAGCGCCGGGGGCGAAGGAGGATCCAGGGAGGACAGCTGCGATCCCTTGTCCTCCCGTATTGGAAATATTGGATAGTTCAGATGAGACTCTATTGGCTCGTCTGGCCGCATCCCCTATGAAAGAGGAAATGGCGACGGATCCGGCGGAAGCGGTCGCTTCTAGGGGGCCTCCCGCCTCCGCGGGGCTACCGTCAACTCCAGTGGGGGAGCAAGAGAGAGGCCGCTGGTGGAGAGGTTCGGGAGGAGTCCGGGGGTAGCGATGCTGGACCGCCCGTAGCGGGTCAAGAAACAGGCCAGACAGAGGCCTCGGGAAAGCCTGTGGAGGAACGCAGGTGATTGTGACCGAAAAAATGGGTCGGAAGAAGAAGCGCAGTAAGGTGAGAGTCCAGCAATGGGGACCTCTTCGAAAAGGATTTTGGGGAGGCTGGTGCTCGGGCTGGCCGAATTGTCGAAGAAGCCCAAGCTAGGGCTCTGATAGAAGAGGCTGGGAGGTTGAAGGCCTCTCAGACGGAGGTCGCCCGGGTCGGTTCCTCGGGCGGAGATGGCCAGCCCAGTGGCTCGAACGCCGATGTTGAGGAGGCATTTTCTGCCTTGATGAGGTTGGCCTTGTACCCGGGTGCGGATCCTTCGACGGACAGGTTCGCGGATCTGGAGTTGGTCGATGCCGCGTTTGGGCAACAGGGAGTGGCCGAAAGTATCCACCTTCTCCCGATATCGACAATCCGACCCTCATGAAGATGATGCGGACCTATGCCTCTCGGGTGAGTTACCACTCTTGGGCGGCGGATGCTTTCTGATTGACCTAATCGTGAATTTTTACTCATCTTTTGTCCCGCAGAATGTCCTGCTTTCTCGGACGATGTGCTGGCATCTGAGTTTGGCGATGGGGGCCAGCATTCAGGCCAGGAGAGCCAGCGCTGAACTTCAATCGCGAGTAAAGGTGTCCGAGAAGTTCGAGGAGCTTCTGGCCATTAGCAACAGAAGTTTGGAGGGGATGAAGGCGGCATATCAGGCCGCGCTAGCCGAAGCGTCTAAGCAAAAATGCAAAGTGGAGGAGTTGCAGGGACTCTTGGCGAAGAATGATGATGCGTTCCTGGAGCTGGCTAGAGTTGAGTCAAAACATTTCGAGGAGGTGACGGCGATGAGACGAACATAATGAGAATTTGGGCCAGCTGGGAAGGGAGGCTGCCGACGAGAGGAAGCGCCTGACCAGAATGCTCAATGAAGTAGAGGAGAAACTGAAGCGGCGTGATGACGAAATTGCCAACTTGAGGGCCGGCGCTAAATGGCACCAAGGGATGATAGCTCGGGTGAGCAACGAGCTATCCTAAGTCCGGGGAGAGGTCGAAGCCAAGCAGTTGAGGATTAATGCTCTCCAGGAGAGAGTCGAGCTGGTCGGAGCTGATAGAACAAGGGCCAGGGGTGAGGCCAAGGAGCTGACCAAAAGGTTGGCTAGACGAGAGGAGGAGGTACGATCTCATCCCCCCTTCTTAGCTTCTTTTGTTGGTTTCTCATGATGCCGATTGATTTCGGTTTCATAGGTGGCAAGGTTAGGGCTAGATAATCGGGCCTTGCAAGGTGAGCTTGCATCCAGCCGAAGTAGGAGCTCTGAACTCGAGGCGCGGGCCGGCGAGTTCGAGGAGCAAATCGTTATTCTGCGGGCTCAAGCTGCGGAGGCTGAGAGGCAAGTTGCCGAGGCTAAGGTGCAACTCGCCATACTCAAGGGGGAATAGGACGCGATCGGCGTCGACGCCTTCCAACTTGAAATGGAAGAGTGCAAAGACAAGATATCCAGTGAGCACCCAGAATGGATCTCTCTTTTCTGGATATTGAAGCTCCTGATGTCGGTGAGTCCGAAGGAGAAGAGGAGGATGAATACGTCGATGCCTCCGATACCGATTCTAGTGCTGCCCCAGGTCTCAGCGAGGCCACAGCTTCTGAAGGACGATCGCAGACTGCCGCTAAGGGGGCGAAGGTATTAGAGAAAGTCGAATCAAGTCACACCTCTGCGGATGTAATCAAGGGTTCCTCCAGAACTGATGTGGTTCCCGACCTTTAAGAGCCACCCCTGTGTTTTGTTTTCTGAAAATCTGCTTGATGTTTTTCAATGAATGAATTTTCTATTTCTATTTGAGTGCTTTTCCTTGGACGGCCCTTTGCTCCAAATTTTGCCTCAATCGCGAGCGACTTATGGCTTGTTGACGCTTTTTGGTCATCTTTATTTTGGGATCAAGGGAATGCATTGGCTTGGCCCAAGGTGGGGCGATAGCCTTGACTGGGGAACCAAAAGATGGTCTGACCCGGTTCACGTTCGTTCGATGCAACAAATTGATAAAAACTTGAGGAACGAAGTTGGTCGGTTGAGGCCGACTGGTAGGGTAGGTCGGCTAGGACCGATAAATGAGATAAGTCGGCTAGGGCCGATAAATGAGATAAGTCGGCTAGGGCCGACGGATGAAATAAGTCGGCTAGGGCCGATGAATGTGACATGTCAGCTAGGGCCGACGACGAAGTATGTCGGCTAAGGCCGACGGCAAAGTAGGTCGGCTAGTGCCGATGACAAAGTCGGTCGGCTAGGGCCGATGGCAAAGTAGGTCGGTTAGGGACGACATACGAAGGTGGTTACCGAAGTATTTTTCGCTTCCTTTGGTCACTTCCTTTTTTGTTGAATGAAAGAATCCTTCGCGCTCACTTTTGCTTTGAGACATCCAATTTTGTCGCGCAAGTTCTTCGAGCGATTAACTTCGTCGGGGAGCGATCGGTGGACAGCTGGTCTTCGTGCTTTTTGCTGTCCTGCCAGCGCCCTGCCATTCTGCAGGTAAATCAGTTTTTATTTCACCGAAATTGATGATACGGCTCTGTAGGGAGCGAAAAGCTGTTCTGGTGCTTTCCGAAAGGTTTTTAGGGCATTGGTCTTTTTCCATGCAGGTCGTTTTAGCATACGGCACATGCATCCGCTTGCCATTGGAGGACGTTATTATCGTAGGACGATCTCCTGAACTTTGTCAGTTTCCGTAAGATCTGGATGATTCTCTGTGTTTAGTGATCGTGATTCGGGATCAAGAGGAAATCTTTGCATGCATCATGGTTTAGGCGATGGGCTCGGCGCGCAGCGGGACACTGCTCTCATCCGGAGAGGTCACATGGAGGCATGGGCCAGGTGTTTGAATCTCGGGGCTTATGGCCTTGGTAATTGTTCCCGGTTCATTTTTGGCCTATAAAAAGGGAGAGAAGGGGGTCATGTTAGGTCATCCCCAAAGTTTCTTTCCCATTAGAGTTTCCACCATGCTCGTTTCTCTGCTATTGCGAGTGGGAGGACCGAGCTTTCCTCTCATAAGCCCTTTGCCTCCAACCAGTTGGGGCGAAGAAGGAGCCGCTGGAGGGTGGTTCACCCTTAGGGGCGAGTCCCGGAGATCATATGGAGAGCACACAGGAGGGGCGCAGAGATCACACGGAGAGCGCATATGCGCTTCCAGTGTGACCTTTGTGGTTCCCAATGGGGATGTATGGTAGGAAGCGCACACGGGCTCCCCATGGTTTGAGTGAATTTCGCCTCCTCCCCTGGTTTGGATTCCAGGGCTTGCCCGCCCGGGGAATCTTTTGCCACATGGGGATGGGGTGAAAGCGTGCCGCTCGCCGACACCTTGTCCTTGAGCCTCGGCAAGGTAGGGCGGTACTCACTCGGTTTGGGAGAGCGTTCCGGTGCCAGGGGCCGCAGGCTTCCTACATACTCTCCGAGGGGCCTTTCGGTTGGGTGGTTCGGGACAATATCCCGTCCACCTTTTTCGATCGCCCTAATATCTCGGTTGGGTCACCGAGATATCATTATTAACCGAAGCTGGTCGCAACTATTGGTCCAAGTCGCCCACCCATTATCGGCGTGAGCTGACTGTTTGCGGTTCATCCAGCTCATCGGTCGGGATGCCGGAGCATCGCAGTCGCTCAGGTCTGCTTTGGAGCAGTTGCCCGAGTTTTGTGCTTGTCTTTATTTTATGCATTTCAATGCTCTTGTAACGCCTCTAAGGCATTTGTAATTGATTTTTGATGGCAATGATATAAAGAGAGTTTGCTATGTTTCTCAATCTCCATTTCTTTCGTGCTGAGTTTGCTGTTGTTTGGTCGTGGGGTACAAAGGCGTCCCGATCATTCTTAGGCGAGGATCCCGCGCTATCCGAACTAGTCGGGGCTTGCAAGCTACCTTGGTCCAAACGGAGGATTAGAGATTGTTTGGTGGCAGAACATGCTCCTTATATTGGTCAGAAGCTCGGAGTTTTATGCCTTGTCTCCATTGTAAACCAAACGTTTATGGCTCGGCATTGCCGAGGTTCGAAGATTTATCGCTCAGGCTAGCCGAGGTTCGGGGGATTTGTTACTTGGCCCTGCCAAGGTTCGAAGAATTTGTTACTTGGCCCTGCCAAGGTTTGGAGAATCTGAAGCTCGGCCCAGCCGAGGTTCGGAGAATTTTACTTGGCCCTGCCAAGGTTCGGAGAGGTGACTTAGTCGCCACTATAAGTTGTAATGTTAGGTCCCCGCGGTGTTTGGTGAGGGGCATCAGGGTGGTACATGGCCACGCTTTTCATTCATGACGTTTCCCTTCTCGAGGGGAAAGATTACCGCCAGGCGCTGGAATTCTTCCCTTTTTGCATTTCCCAAAAGGGGGCCAGCTTTAAAAGAGCTTGGGTAAGTGTCGGGAGCATTCATTACGGGGGACCGGCAGATCGAAAGAAACTCTATTCAGAGGGGGTTCCCAAATAGTCTGTCCGTGTTACCGATCTCACTCAGGATGGGGCATGGCCCTTCAGACTCCGCAGGCACTAATTACGACGATGACACATGGTGAGTTCTCATAGGTCGGTGGTTACGGAGCGACCGATCGAGATACTCGCCTGGCAAGTATAAATATGACCGAGGGGTGTTGGTCTTAGCCATCCCTTGGTTTAAGTTTTGAAACAGTTTTTCGCCATGGCCTCTCAAGGAGGGCGACCGTCCGAGGAACTACGTGCGTCGATCAACGGCCTGCTACACCCGCTGAGGGGCAATCCCACGATTATCATCGATGGGCTGGGCCTGGCGTCGGCCCTCGCGAGTCAACAGCGGCTCGTGAGGGTCATCAAGGAGTATGGATGTCTCTACGAAGGAGGCTGAGGCCCTGCGCTGGGTGGCGGACCGGCAGAGGAAAGAGATCGTGTCGCTCCGCCAGCAGGTTGCTGATCTTGCCGAGCGCCTGGAGGACCTGCTGGCATCTGGGAGCGACACTGAACCTTAGCCAGGGCCTCTTTTGCTTTTTTTTTTGCTTTTGTTTCTTCGGTTCTTTTGTACCTTCCTTTTTTAATCAATGGAAAAGGCCTTTTTGATAACCTTTTTTGATAACCTCTCATTTTATGAGATTTTAGCCTTGAGAATTCACTCATATGTGATTGAATGGTTGGGGAGCCTGGGCAGCTCCACTGGTTCACACGCTGAGTCACGGCTTTGTTTGAGATGGGCGCTTTGTTCGGCAGGTTATAGGGGCATTGCCCAAAGATTTTAGCAGCAAAGGGGGAATTCCCTGGCTTTGTCTGGGGTTCGTGGCCGGTCACGTAGGGCTTGTTGAACCCTTTGGGGGTTTGCCGGCCGCACATTCTTTGCGCGCGTTGATGGTTTTCGCTTGGTGTGCCTTTTTTCAAACCGGTCAAAGTTCTAGGGACTATTTGGAAGTCCTTCGGCTTTAATCGGGGCCCGCGTACTTCATTTTCCACCGGGATTCTAGCTCGAAGAATTTTTACTTGGCCCTGCCAAGGTTCGGAGAATTTGTTGCTCGGCCCAGCCGAGGTTCGGAGAATTTTTACTTGGCCCTGCCAAGGTTCAGAGGATTTGTTGCTTGGCCCAGCCGAGGTTCAGAGAATTTTTACTTGGCCCTGCCAAGGTTCAGAGAATTTGTTGCTCGGCCCAGCCGAGGTTCGGAGAATTTTTTACTTAGCCCTGCCAAGGTTCGGAGAATTTGTTGGTCGGCCCCACCGAGGTTCGGAGAATTTTTACTTGGCCCTACCAAGGTTCGGAGAATTTGTTGCTCGACCCAGCCGAGGTTCGGAGAATTTTTTACTTGGCCTTGCCAAGGTTCAGATAATTTGTTGCTCGGCCTAGCCGAGGTTCGGAGAATTTTTACTTGGCCCTGCCAAGGTTCGGAGAATTCGTTACTCGTCCCAGTCGAGGTTCGGAGAATTTTTACTTGGCCCTGCCAAGGTTCAGAGAATTTGTTGCTCGGCCCAGCCGAGGTTCTGAGAATTTTTTACTTGGCCCTACCAAGGTTCGGAGAATTTGTTGCTCGGCCCAGCCGAGGTTCGGAGAATTTTTACTTGGCCCTGCCAAGGTTCGGAGAATTTGTTGCTCGGCCCAGCCGAGGTTCGGAGAATTTTTTTTACTTGGCCCTGCCAAGGTTCGGAGATTTCCTGTTCAGACAAGTAGCTCGGTCATGCCGAGGATTGGTAAGCAACATCTGTTTCTTTCGCAATCTTTGGCAATGTAATGCATAATGATTTACGTTGCAAATTACGAAAAAATGTGTTGACAGGATGGTATAATGAGGCATATGCGAGTGAACTTAGAGAGGACATACCCTATTGATAATACTTACGGAGATTGTCCGAGTTCCACATTCGGGGGATGGATTTCCCATCTAAATCTTGCAGCTTATAGGTTCCCGGTCCAATGATCTCCGCCACTTGATATGGGCCTTCCCAATTTGGCGCCAGCTTTCCTTGTTCCAGCAGTTTGGAAACAGAGGCCTTTCAGAGGACAAGGTCGCCAGGCAGGAAGGCTTTCCCTTTGACTCTGGAGGCGTGGTAACGGGCCACCCTTTGTTGATAAGCAGCCACTCTGATCCGGGCCTTCTCTCTGATCTCCTCCACTAGGTCGAGGTTGGTGCGGAGCTGTTTGTTGCTAGCTTCCTCTGAGTAGCTTTCTACCCGCAATGATGGGAGGCCTATTTCCACAGGGATAACGGCCTCCGTGCCGAAAGCCATTCGGAATGGGGTTTCACCTGTCGGGATTCTCGAGGTGGTGCGGTAGGCCCAGAGAACATGATGCAGCTCATCCACCCACCTGCCTTGGGCTCTGGAAAGGCGAGCTTTGATCCCCTGAAGGAGGGTCCTGTTGGTCACTTCGGCCGCTCCGTTGGCTTGTGGATGCCCGACCGAGGTGAGGTGGTGACGGATTCCATGCTCCTCACAGAACTGGCAGAATTTAGAGTTGTCAAACTTCTTACCGTTATCGGTGATTATAGCATGCGGGAGGCCAAATCGGCAGATGATGGACCTCCATACAAAATCTCTGGCTCGTGCCTCAGTAATTTGTGCAACTGCTTCCGCCTCGACCCATTTAGTGAAGTAGTCGATGGCGACAAATAGAAATTTCCGCTGCCCCATGGCAAGCGGGAATGGGCCGAGGATGTCCATCCCCCATTTGGCGAAGGGCCAAGTGGAGGATATGGAAACTAGTCCGGCGGAGGGGAGCCTTTGGATGCTTGAGTGCCTCTGGCAGGGTCGCAGGCTCGGACTAGATCGTCTGCATCCTTCTGCATGGTCGGCCAGTAGTAGCCTTGTCGCAGCACCTTGTGGCATAGGGACCGGCTTCCTAGATGGTTGCCGCAAATCCCTTTATGTACTTCGCACAGAGCATAATCTGCTTCGGACGGGCGAAGGCATCTGAGCAGCGGCATGGAGAAGGACCGTTTGTAAAGCTGGTTGTCAATCAGCACGTAGTGGGTGGCCTATAGCTTCAGCTTTCTAGCCTCTCTTCGGTCGGGTGGAAGCGACCCTTCTTTGAGATATTTAAGAATAGGTCGAACCATGATGGTTCAGCTTCAACTTGCATTATTCGGTCGGCTTCCACGATGCTGGGCTTTTCCAGAGTCTCCAGGTGGAACTTTTGTTCGGAGTCCATTGACTCCGCGGTCACCAATCGGGAGAGTAGGTCAGCACGGGCATTCTCAGATCTGGGAATCTGAATAATCTCAAATTCGATAAAGTGGGGAAGCAGGCTCCGCACCTCTTGAAGATATCGAACCATGTTCGGCTCCCGAGCTTCAAACTCTCCTCGTACATGACCAGCCACTAGCTGAGAGTTGGTGAAGGCATTAAGCTTCTCCACATTCAAATTGCGAGCAATTCGAAGGCCGGCTAATAGGGCTTCGTACTCGGCTTCGTTGTTGGAGGCCGGGAAAGAGAACTGGACGCCGTATTCAAAGGTTACCCCCTCAGGACTGGTGAGAACCAGGCCCGCACTGGAGCGATGGGCATTAGATGACCCGTCGACATGGAGGAGCCACTGGGCCCCATATTTGGTTCTTCGAGGGAGTCTGGGGTAGAACCGTCCTCCGGGATGGTGCACTCGAGGAGGAAGTCGGCTAGCACTTGAGCTTTGATGGCAGGGCGAGGTTGAAAGTGTATGTCATGCTCGCTTAGCTCGACGGCCCACTTGGTCATTCTTTCCGATGCCTCGGAACGGTGGACTACCGCCTTGATAGGTTGGTCGGTCAAGACCTTCACAGAATATGCTTGGAAGTATGGTCGCAGCTTCTGAACTGAGGTGATTAAGGCCAACACCATCTTCTCAATTCTGCTATACCTTGTCTCTGCATCACGGAGTAGCTTGCTGACATAGTAGATTGGCTTCTGGACTTTGCATTCTTTCCTGACCAGCACCGAGCATACAACACCTTCTGAAACAGCCAGGTACAGGAATAGGGTCTCGCCCGGGGCCAGACTGCTGAGGAGTGGGGGCGAGCCGAGGTATCTCTTGAGATCTTGAAATAACTTTTGGCCTTCACGAGTCCACTGGAAGTTTTTGGCCGACTGGAGGGTTTTGAAAAAGGGGAGGCATCTCTCGGCTGACCGTGCCACAAAGCGGTTAAGAGCCGCTATCCTCCCGGTTAGGCGCTGGACCTCTTTAATAGATGCCGGGGGTGCCATTTGTTGGAGAGCTTGAATCTTCTGGGGGTTAGCTTTGATGCCTCGCTGGGAGACCATGAAGCCAAGGAACTTCCCGAAGTTAACGCCGAAGGCGCATTTGGTCAGATTGAGTTTCATCCCATACTTGCGCAGTATTGCAAAGCTCTCTGAGAGGTCCTTGACATGCCGTGATGCTTCCCTGCTTTTGACTAGCATGTCGTCCACGTACACCTCCATATTCCGGCCGATTTGCTCCTTGAATATCTTGTTGACCAGCCTCTGGTAGGTTGCACCTGCATTCTTAAGACCAAAAGGCATGACTCGGTAACAGTAAGTACCTCGATCGGTTATAAAGGCAGTCTTTTCCTCATCCTCGGGGGCCATCCGAATCTGATTGTAGCCCGAATAGGCATCCATGAATGATAGATCTGGTGACCTGAGGTGGAATCCATGAGCTGGTCGATCCGGGGGAGAGGGAAGCTGTCCTTCGGGCAGGCTTTGTTTAGGTCGGTGAAGTCAATGCAAATCCTCCACTTGCCATTCGACTTCTTCACCATAACAACGTTCGATAGCCAGCTCGAATAATTTACTTCCCGGACGAAATTTGCCTTGATGAGTTTGTCTACCTCTTCTTCAATGGCCTTTTATCATTCCGGGGCGAAGCTTCTCTTTTTCTGCTTGATGGGCCTATGTGTCTCGTCCACGTTGAGACGATGGACGAGAACCTCGGGGCTGATCCCTGGCATGTCAGAAGCGGACCAGGCGAAGATGTTGGCGTTGCCTCGGAGGAACCTGATCAATCTGTGCCGAGACTCTCCTTTGAGCAGCGATCCAATTTTTATGGTTCGGTCGGGACGAGCCTCATCCAACGGCACCTCCTCCAATTCCTCTGCTGGTTCTTCCGTTGTTCGGCGAAGTCTTCTCGAGCGTCCAGCCCATCAACTTTCGGCATTCTAGACTAAAGGCTTGTGATGAAGCACTGTCGAGTCATGGCTTGACTTCCTCGAACAACTCCAACTCCTTGTTCGGTGGGGAATTTCATGGACAGATGCGGGATGAAAACAATTGCCTTGAGGGACATCAGGCCGGGTCTGCCAAATATTGTGTTGTATGGAGACCTGAGGTTGGTTACCAGGAAGTCTGTCTGGATAATGGCTACAAGGGGCCAAGCTCCCGTGCGGACCGTCAGGGTGACGACCCCCTCCAGGACAATGACGTCGCCTGTGAATCCCATTAGGGTGGAATCCACAGCTCGGAGGTTTTTCATAAGTAATTTCATCCTGGCAAACACATCAAGGTACAAAACGTTCACTGAACTTCCACTATCAACAAGGATTCGGCTTACATCATAGTTATTTATATTGAGGGATACAACTAATGCGTCATCATGGGGGAACTGTATCCCTCGGAAATCATCATCGGAGAAGGAGAGCTCGCCCGTCCGCGCCCTCTTCGGTGCCGATCCTTCACCGTCGTCCCTGGGGCTCGAGCCGCCGGCCTCTTCGATCATATTGATGCGGCCGATCATGGGCGAATTCGATGGAGGAGGAGGTTGTTGAAGTTCGGGTTGGCGGTCACCTCCTTGTTGTGGTTCGGGCGCCCTCCTGAACTGATTCAGTCGCCCCCGCTGGATCAGCCTCTCGATTTC
This sequence comes from Calamus simplicifolius, assembly GCA_900491605.1. Classification (NCBI taxonomy): domain Eukaryota; kingdom Viridiplantae; phylum Streptophyta; class Magnoliopsida; order Arecales; family Arecaceae; genus Calamus; species Calamus simplicifolius. Next base: position 1,570,338 of record UESW01003961.1, read on the forward strand.
ATTTTTCAGCTGCCAGCATTCTTCAGTGTCATGGCCGTGCTCCCGGTGGTAGCGGCAGTACTTAGTGGGATCTCTTCGGGTCGGGTTCCCTCGGAGAGGCACTGGCCGAGGGAGCTGGCGCTCTATTTCCATAAGGATTTGCACCCGGGGCATGGTTAGCGGAGTATAATGATCGAATCACCTGGGAGGGCTCTGGGAGCGATTCCTTGGCGGCAGCGGGGGAACTCTTTGGCGGCGAGGCGGACTTGGCCGATGGGCAGGACGGTGCCTGTCGGGAACTTTGGGCTCCTTCTTCTTTGCTTGCTCGGCACGGGCAACTCTCCATGATTCTTCGACCCTAGCGTATTTGTCCGCCAGGGCCATCATATCAGAGAGGCTAGGGGGATAACTGACTTCCATAGCCAGGTAGAAGTCGCTTTCCTTCGAGACTCCCCCTGCCAAGGCGGACATAGCCACCTCATGATTAAGGTGGTCCACCTCTAGCATGGCCTTATTAAAATGGCCAAGATAATTTCTCAAGGACTCCCCCTCTCTCTGCTTAACTTCAGAGAGGGAGCCAGATCTTCGTCGATGGCGGCGGCTGCTGACGAACTGGACAATAAAAAGATGGCTCAGCTCGTCAAATAAATCGATGGAACCTGGCTTCAAGGCGTTGAACCAGGTTTGGGCGGATCCTCTGAGGGTGGAGGGGAAAACGCGGCAGAGGACCACATCGGATGCTCCGTGGAACATCATTATTGACCGAAAGCTGCTAAGATGGTCGTCCGGATCAGAAGAGCTGTGGTAGGGTTTGACGGTTGGTAGCTTGATATGGGAGGGAATCACTTCCTCAATGATCCCCTTAGAGAAAGGGATGCCCTGCTCTGCTTTGGGTTGGGGCGGATGGGCCTGCTTGGCAGCGTTCAACTCCTGACGCATCTCCTGGATCTGACGACGGATCTCCTCTTCACCGGTCAGAGGAGGAGCTGGGCGAGAGGATCGCAGGGACGGCGTTGAATCATGGTGGGAGGTCACTGGGGAGAGGGATCGGGCTTGCCGAGATCTAGGAGGATCCCTATCGTAACCGCCTCGCGGGACCGATTTGTCCCCTCTGGGACGGCATGGGGGGGTGGATTTATATGGACTGGAGGAAGAAGTCGCCGGTGAAGAAGGAATCGCGGCCTCCCTATGAAAGTGTGGAGCGGAAGGAGCCGTAAGGCGCTCCTGGACCAGGTGAGTCAGGGCCTGGACTTGCTGGACCAGTGAGACGAACTGGTCCTGGGTCACTGGGATGTCAGGCGGTGATGGGGTTTCGATTGGTGGACATTGCGGCGCTACACCGCTCGTCGGATCAGGCCTCTGAGAAGCGGCATGATCTTGGGCTTCAGAGGTTGCTCTTCTCTGATTGGCCATCAGAGAGGTTCTACTCCAGATTAGGATCCTTATCTCCTTTCTTCAAGTTTTAATGGGACTTGAGGACCCTTCCTCTAGCACCAATCTGTTGCCACCGAGATCCGTCCTCCGACTCGGGCGCAGTCGATCTCCAGGGGCGGACCTGCACACAAGTCCTTGCGTGAGAGGCATTGGGGGTGGCCCTCCACGGAAGACCCTCCGATGCTCAAGTCAGTGGGAGGAAATTGGCGATCAATCAGAAAACGGGAAGGTGGATCTCTCCGGGGAGTCTCTCTAGGGGCAGCCAATCAAAAGCTCTAGGGGGTAAGAGCATCGACGAGCAGCTGGCGAGAGCGGGAGAGTGAGAGTGAGGGTGTGAGCACGCGCGTACCTGAGGGAATCTATGAGCGTGATACTTATAGGCTGTCACCCGGATCTTGAGCACCTTCTGGAAGGTCCAGAGGTTGTTAGGATATGGGGATGGATCGAATCAGGCCGTTGTGGGGCCGTTGGGATCCATATCTTATCGGTTAGAGGATCGACGGCTAGGAGAGCTCCTTGATGGCTTGAGATCTGGTAGGTGCATAGGTCTCGGGTAGCCTTGATAGGTTCTAGACCACTTCTCAACGTGATTCCTTGCCCAGGATGTTGTTACAGTAGGCTTAGCCTCTCCCGCATCAGGTTTTGCGGAAGTGAGTATTGGATCATGGGTCGCTCAGTGAAGCTAGGCCATGGAGGCTCAGGGGGAAACGAGCTACAGGAAGCTCGGGAGGGCCGAGCCATGGAAGCTCGGGGAAACGAGCTACAGGAAGCTCGGGAGGGCCGAGCTATGGAAGCTCGGGGAAGACGAGCCATGGAAGCTCGAGAGAACTGAGCTATGGAAACTCGGGACGGCCGGGCTATGGAAGCTCGGGGAGGCCAAGCTATGGGAACTCGGGGGAGCCGAGCTATGGTAGCTCGGGACGGCTGGGCTATGGAAGCTCGGGGAGGCTGAGCTATGGGAGCTCGGGGGAGCTGAGCTATGGAAGCTCGGGGAAACAAGCTACAGGAAGCTCGGGAGGACCGAGCTATGGAAGCTCGGGGAGGCCGAGCTGTGGGAGCTCGGGGGAGCCGAGCTATGGAAGCTCGGGGAGCCGAGCTACAGGAAGCTCGGGAGCCGAGCTATGGAAACTCGGGGAAGCCGAGCTATGGAAGCTCGGGGGAGCCGAGCTATGGAAGCTCGGGGGAGCCAAGCTATGGAATCTCGGGGAAACGAGCTACAGGAAGCTCGGGAGGACCAAGCTATGGAAGCTCGGGGAGGCCGAGCTGTGGGAGCTCGGGGGAGCCGAGCTATGGAAGCTCGGGGGAGCCAAGCTATAGAAGCTTGGGGATGTCTTGGTGGATGAAGGGAAGGGGTCGGTCTTAGCCTCTTCGCACGGATATTGATGCAATGACGATTTTACCCCTCAACAGGGTAGAACCATCAGAGCATATCATGGCCCTCCCATCGAGTAGAGTTGGGAGCTGACAGGCACGAAGGGCTAGGAAGGAGCCAGAGGCCATTGTCTAAAATTGAAAGCTCGTGGGAGAGTCGGGACGCATGGAGAGTCAGAGGTGGTGGCCGAATCTGAGGTCCTCCTGGGTGGTCCGTTGCTTTCTGGAGCCATGTCCTCATAGCTTCCTCTCTTGTTAACCTCCACCTTGGCCTCGGAACCAGAGTCCGGGAGAAGCTCAGATGGCTAACTTTGGGAGCTGGGACGGGATGGTCAAGACAATCGGAACAACCATCGATGTTGGGGTTGGAGCCGAGAGCAGGACCGCTTGCTGGGGCAGAAGGCAAAGCCTGGAGTTGGGCTGGCTCTGTTCCTCCATCTAGAGCATTAATTATAGAACACATGAATGGCCTCATGCAACGTAATGCACATGCATGTGTGGCCTTGGCTCCAAAGCACTTTTGTGCTTCATGCAACATGGAGCACCAGAAAGCCTTGGAGCACTTAGGAATGCCATCGGATGACCACCAAGTAGTGGGAGAGGTTATGGTGTACGCTGAGATGACCCTCTCCCCCTCTTTAGATACCATAAATGATTCCTTTTTGACTGATGACAGGGGGGATTGTTGATTTCAATGAATCTTGTTAGCATCCTCAGAGGTCATTTACACCATTGTCAGCACACCTTGTCTTTTGGTTTCTTTTGGCTGGCTTAAGCCGAGGTGGAAACAATATAACATGCTGGGTCACCGTAGAAGAAGAGACCAATTCTAGAGTATGGTATTCTTTTTGAGAGTGGCTCCTCGGCCTTTGCTGATTGCTCGAGGAGTGAGAGTGAGCCAAGTCTGAGGCTGACTGGTCTAGTAGGGAAGGCTGACATCAACTGTCGGGACCGAGTAGAAGCCGATGCCGAGGCCGACTAGGAGGTCCAACCTAAGTGTGATAATCATAATTCATGGGGTCTATTGGCCCCATCAGATACCCCCCACACTTCTGAGCTTGTGCGACGTGTGCCTTGCATTCGCAAGTGAAAAGA
>UESW01003961.1:1579526-1591565 GCA_900491605.1 Calamus simplicifolius
GATTTTACCCCCCAACACATGCCCTCCACTCCCTAGTTCGAAGCGTAGGTTCGGGCATAGGGAGTACAAGTTCAAATGGCGCGTCCCGGATGGGACGTTTGGTTTAGACAGCTCGTGCAATGATGCCCTAATTAATGCGACAGGGCCATCTGCCTTCGGGGCTAAGGCTCTCCAAAAGTGACGGTTGGGATTGCGCCACGTCGTGAATCCCGATCGATCGGGCGTTTGTCGAGGCGATTCCGGATGCCTCGGGCGAGACGCCCTATCTCCTCAAGGCGGCTTCCTTAGCGGGGAAGCAAAGCGACAGCCGCACTATATATATATGCATGTTCGCATCATCCTCTCATCTGTTTTTTGAAGAATTTGGCCTTTCATCTTCTCGATGCTCGTCGTTTTCGCTTGGTATTTCTCTCAATCGAGATGGCGATGAGCCCCGACGATGTGGTTTCAGAGATTGTTGCTGAGGATTTGGGGAGGATTCATCAGTGGTATGGCATGCCCTCGGATGTCGTTCTGCGGGTACCGGAGTCCGGAGATAGGGTCACTCGGGATCTAGAGTCTGGGGTCTTCGTTTATGATAGTTTGAAGGCAGGCCTTCGTTTTCCTCTCCACCCCTTGGTGAAGGAAATCATGACCCACTATAACATCTGCCCGTCAATGGTGGCTCCAAACAGTTGGCGGAGCATCATCGGATTCATCTCAATGTGCCACCAGATTCAAATCGTCGCCACTCTCCCCTTTTTCCGCGCCTGCTACCATTTGATTCCTAGGAGAAAATCAGAGTGGCCCTACATTGGACCCCGGAGATCCTTCAACGTCATTGTGGATAAGCCATCCCATCAAGGGGTGGAAGAGTCGGTTCGTTATCGCAGAGGGGAATATCGGTTCCGGCTTCCCTCGGAAATGGGGAATTTTGCTAGGGATGCGGAGACGCATCCAGCTTTGTCGGCGCAGGAGGAGAGGGATTTGGACGTCCTTCGCAATGGCCAGGTTTTCGGCTAACGACTGCTATCGGAGGGGGCCCTCTTCGCAGCCGGGCTCAGCCCCTGGACCCGCAAGGTGAATCCCTTCTTTTATCCCTTTCTCGCTGTTATTTTTCTCGATGAATGTGTTTGGATCTGATATGTGTGTTCTGCTCTGACAGCCAAGAGGTCGGCGTTGTCGAACCTCTCCAAGAGGAAGAGAGGAAAATGCCCAGGGGAGAGTAGCGGCGCGGATAGTGGCTGGCCCGAAAAAAGGGCTCATACCTCCGCAAGAAGCCCGTCGGACGCCGGAGCAGTAACGGCAGGAGCGCCGGGGGCGAAGGAGGATCCGGGGAGAACGGTTATGGCCTCCGGTCCTCTCGTGTTGGATATCGGATAGCTCGGACGAGGCTCCGTTGGCTCGTCCGACCGCGTCCCCCCTGAAAGAGGAACCAGCGACGGATTTGGGAGAGGCGGTTGTTGCTGAGGAGCCTACTGCCCCCGCGGGATCGCCATCGGCTCCAGCAGGAGAGGGAGAGGGACAGCTGCAGCCAGGGAGGTTCAGGGGAGCCTCTCTTGGTCTCTCTCAGGGGAGTCGGTAGTAGCGAGGTCGGACTGCCCTCGATGGGTCAAGAAGCGGTCAGACCGAGGCTTCGGGGGAGCCTGCGGAGGAGATGCAGGTGGCGGTAACCGGGAAGGTGCGTCGAAGGAGGGGACGCAGCAAGGTGGGAGTCCCGCATTGGGAGCTCCTTCGAAAAAGATTTTGGGGAGGCTGGCGCTTGGGCTAGCCGAATTATCCGAAGAAGTCCAAGCCAGGGCCTTGATAGAGGAGGCTGGGAAGTTGGGGGCCTCTCAGACGGAGGTCGCCCAGGTCGGTCCCTCAGGTGGGGACGGTCAGCCCAGCAGCTCGAGCGCTGGTGTTGAGGAGGCATTTTCCGCCTTAATGAGGTCGGCCTTGTATCCGGGTGCAGATCCTTCGGCGGACAAGTTTGCAGACTTGGAGCTGGTCGATGCCGCGTTCGGTCAGCAAGGCGTGGCCGAAAGTATCCATCTCCTTCCCGACATCGACAATACGACCTTGATGAGGATGACTCGGGCCTATGCCTCGCGGGTAAGTTATTTCTCTTATGCGGTAGATGTTTCCCGATTGACCCCATCGTGGGTTTTTATTCATCTTTTGTCTCGCAGAGCATTTTGCTTTCTCGGGCGATGTGCTGGCGTTTGAGTTTGGCGACGGGGGCCAGCATTCAGGCCAGGAGGGATAATGCCGAGCTCCAATCACGACTGAAAGGTGTCTGAGAAGTTCGAAGAGCTTATGGATATGAGTGATAGGAGCTTGAAGGGAATAAGGGCGGCACACCAGGCCGCCCTGGCCGAAGGTGTCCAAGCAAAGGCATAGAGTGGAGGAGTTGCAGGAACTCCTGGCGAAGAACGACATGCGTGCTTGGAGCTGGCCAGAATAGGGTCAAAACACTCTGAGGAGGTGAAGGCGATGCGAAGAGAACATAGCGAGAGTATGGGTCGGCTGGGGAGGGAAGCCGCCGACGAGAGGAAGCGTTTGACTAGGATGCTCGACGAGGTGGAGGAGCGACTGAAGCGCCGCGACAGCGAAATTTCCCACTTGAGGGAGGGCGCTAAATGGCAACAAGGGGTGATAGCTCGAGTGAACAACGAGCTATCCCAAGCCCGAGAGGATGCTGAAGCCAAACAGTCGAGGATCAACAATCTGCAGGAGAGAGTCGAGCTGGTCGGGGCCGACAGAACAAGAGCCAGGGGTGAGGCTGAGGAGTTGGCCAAGAGGTTGGCCAGACGAGAGGAGGAGGTACGATCTCATTTCCCCCCCCCCTTTTAGCTTATTCTACTGGTCTCTTGTGATGCCGACTGACTTTGGCTTTTTTTGGCGAAGTTGGAGTTGGAGATTCGGGCTCTTCAAGGCGAGCTTGTGTCGAGCCGCAATAAGAGCTCAGAATTCGAGACGCGGGCCGGCGAGTTCGAGGAGCAAAATATCATTCTGCGGGCCCAAGTCGCAGAGGCTGAGAAACAGGCTGCTGAGGCCAACATGCAGCTCGCCATACTCAAGGGGAGGCAGGATGCTATCGGTGTTGACGCCTTCCACTTGGGCTGCAGGAATGCAAAGAGAAGATGTTCAGCGAACATCCAGAATGGGATCTCTCTTTTCTGGATGCCAAAACTCCTGATGACGGTGAGTCTGAAGGAGAAGAAGAAGACAAATACGTTGACGTATCCGATGCCGATCCTGGCACCATCCCCGGTCCCAGCGAAGCCACAGTTTCTGAGGGGCGGTCTCAAACTGCCGTTGAAGGGGCGAAGGTATTAGAGAGGGGCGAGCCTAGTCACACTTCCGCGGATGTAACCGAGGGCTCGACCAGAACCGATGTGGTTCCTGACCCTTAGGGGCCACTCCTGTATTCGTTTTTCAAGAGTCTGTTTGGTGTCTCTTAATAAAAGAATCTTCTGTTTCCACTTAAGTGCTTTTCTTGCGTGGCCTCGTTGTCGTCTAGTCTCGCCTCAATCATGAGCGACTTACGGCTCGCTGATACTCTTAGGTCATCTTTATTCCGGGATTGAAGGAATGCATTGGCTTGGCCCAAAGCAGGGCGACAGCCTTGACCAGCGAACTGGGAAATGATCTGGTCCGGTTGGTGTCTTAGTTAAGACCCGAGACATGAAACCAACCGGTTGAGATCGATGGACAGGGCAGGTCGGTGTGGACCGACCGACAGAACAGATCTGTTAAGGCCAACAGGCGAGATAGGTCGGCCGGGGCCGACGAGCAAAATAGGTCGGCTGGGGCCGACAAGCGAAATAGGTCGGCTGGGGTCGACAAGCAAAAATAGGTCGATCGGGACCGACAAACAAGATAGGTCGGCTGGGGCCGACGAGCAAAATAGGTCGGCTAGGGCCGACGAGCAAAATAGGTCGGCTGGGGCCGACGAACAAGATAGGTTGGCTGGGGCCGACAAGCAAAAATAGGTCGGTTGGGACCGACGAGCAAAATAGGTCGGCTGGGGCCAACGAACAAGATAGGTCGGCTGGGGCCGACAAGCAAAAATAGGTCGGCTAGGGCCGACGAGCAAAATAGGTCGGCTGGGGCCGACGAGTAAAAATAGGTCGGCTGTGGCCGACGAGCAAAATAGGTCGGCTGGGGCCGACGAGTAAAAATAGGTCGGCTGGGGCCGACGAGCAAAATAGGTCGGCTGGGGCCGATGAGTAAAATAGGTCAGCTAGGGCCGACGGGGAAAATAGGTCGGCTAGGGCCGACGAACAAGATAGGTCGGCTGGGGCCGACAAGCAAAAATAGGTTGGCTGGGGTCGACGAGCAAAATAGGTCGGCTGGGGCCGACGAGTAAAAAGGTCGGATGGGGCCGATGAGCAAAATAGGTCGGCTGGGGCCGATGAGGAAAATAGGCCTTCGCGCTTTCTGCTATTCTGCCAACGCCCTGCTGTTCCGCAGGTGATTCGGTTTTTATTTCACCGAAACTAATGATACGACGCTGTGGAGAACATAAAGCTGCTCTGAGGCTTTCCAAAAGATGCTCTTTTCCCATGCAGGTCGTTTTAACGTACTGCGCACGCAACCGTTTACCATTGGAGGACGTTATTTTGAGCCCGCCAGTTCCCGTAACGATAGTGGACGATTCTCCGCATTTTATGACCGTGATTCGGGATCAGTAGGAGATCTCCGTATACATCACAACTCAGGCGGTGGGCTTGGCGCACAGTAGGGCGCCGCGTCTATCCTGAGGGGCCACGTGGTGGCATGGGCCAGATGTTTGAATCTCGGGACTTTCAGCTTGGGTAGCTTTTCCCGGCTCATTTCTGCCTATAAAAAGGGTAGAAAGGGGTCATGTTTGGTTATCCCCAAAGTTCCTTTTCCATTAGAATTTCCACCATGCTTATTTTTCTGCCGTTGCGAGTGGGAGGACCGAGCTTTCCTCTCATAGGCTCCTTGCCACCGGATAGCTGGGGCGACAGAGGGGCCGTTGAAGAATGGCTCACCCTTAGGGGGTGAGTCCCGGAGATCATATGGAGAGCGCACATAGAGGGTGCAGAGGTCACACGGAGAGTGCACACTAACTCTTCCAGTGTGACCTTTGTGGCCTGTTACGGGGGGGCTTACGGTAGGAAGTGTATCGACACCCCCGTAGCACGCACAGACTCTCCCTCTTTCGCTGGCCTGGATTCCCATCCCTTCTCTGAGGGGAATCCTTGCCATGGGGTGGAGAATATGGGAGCAACCGGGTCTGATGGTCCCCGAGCCCCTCGGTCGGGCGACGGCCCACGATCTAGCACCCCCTCCTAGGGGAGCGGGCTGGTCGTCCGAGTCCTCAGAATCAGCATCCACGGGCCGTGCCACCTTCTGAATCTCTTCATTCGGCGGGGGCCATGGAGGGTCAGCTTTATCAACCGACCAGGCGGGCTGACCGTTTCGTGGTTTGTCTGATTTGTCGATCCGAACGCCGGAGCATCACAGTTGCCTGGGTCTGCTTTGGAGCAGTTGCCCGAATTTTGTACTTGCCTTTATTTTATGCATTTCAATGCTCTTGTAACGCCTCTAAGGCATTTGTAACCGATCTCGACTGGCAATAAAGAGAGTTATGTTTTGTTTTTCAATCTCTATCTTTTCTGTGCCGAGTTTGTTGTCATTGTTGTTTGTGGGGTACAAAGGCGTCCCGCTTGTCCTTAGATAAGGATCCCACGCTGCCCGAACTAATCGAGGTTCGCGGGCAACAGTTTTGGGACCGTTCTGAGAAATGTGCTCCCTACTTCGGTCTGAAGCTTGGGATTTTTGCGCTTTGCTCTTATCGGAGCTCGAATTATCGTGGGTCGGTTTGGCCGAAGTTCAGGGGATCTGTGCTTTTTCCCGTAGTGGTTCAGGGAACTTGTTGCTCGGCCCCGCCGAGGTTCGGAGAGTTTTTTTGGCCCTGCCAAGGTTCGAAAGAATCTGTCACTCGGCCCAGCCGAGGTTCGGAGATATCTGGCTTGGGCCTGCCAAGGTTCGGAGATTCTGTCACTCGGCCCAGCCGAGGTTCAGAGATATTTGGCTTGGCCCTGCCAAGGTTCGGAGATTCTGTCACTCGGCCCAGCTGAGGTTCGGAGATATTTTACTTGGCCCTGCCAAGGTTCGGAGAATTTGTTGCTCGACCCAGCCGAGGTTCGGAGAATATTTTACTTGGCCCTGCCAAGGTTCGGAGAATTTGTTGCTCGGCCCAGCCGAGGTTCGGAGAATATTTTACTTGGCCCTGCCAAGGTTCAGAGAATTTGTTGCTCGGCCCAGCCGAGGTTCGGAGAATATTTTACTTGGCCCTGCCAAGGTTCGGAGAATTTGTTGCTCGGCCCAGCCGAGGTTCGGAGAATATTTTACTTGGCCCTGCCAAGGTTCGGAGAATTTGTTGCTCGGCCCAGTCGAGGTTCGGAGAATATTTTACTTGGCCCTACCAAGGTTCGGAGAATTTGTTGCTCGGCCCAGCCGAGGTTCGGAGAATATTTTACTTGGCCCTGTCAAGGTTCGGAGAATTTGTTGCTCGGCCCAGCCGAGGTTCGGAGAATATTTTACTTGGCCCTGCCAAGGTTCGAAGAATTTGTTGCTCGGCCCAGCCGAGGTTCGGAGAATATTTTACTTGGCCCTGCCAAGGTTCGGAGAATTTGTTGCTCGGCCCAGCCGAGGTTCGGAGAATATTTTACTTGGCCCTGCCAAGGTTCGGAGAATTTGTTGCTCGGCCCAGCCGAGGTTCGGAGAATATTTTACTTGGCCCTGCCAAGGTTCGGAGAATTTGTTGCTCGGCCCAGCCGAGGTTCGGAGAATATTTTACTTGGCCCTGCCAAGGTTCGGAGAATTCCTGTCTAGACAAGGAGCTCGGTCGTGCCGAGGATGGTAAGCAGCATCTATTTTTTTTTGCAATTTTTGGTGATGTAGTGCATAATGATTTGCATTGAGGAAAATGTGCCAATAGGAAGATATAATGAGGCATATGAAAATAAATTTGGAGAGGACGTACCCTATTGATAATATTTTCGGAGATTGTCCGAATTCCACGTCCGGGGAATGGATTTCCCATCCAGATCTTGCAGCTTGTAGGTTCTCGGTCTGATGATCTCCGCTACTTGGTACGGGCCCTCCCAGTTTGGCGCTAGCTTTCCTTGTTCCAGCGGCTTGGAAACAGAGGCCTTTCGGAGGACAAGGTCGCCGGATAGGAAGGCCTTCCCTTTGACTCTGGAAGCATGGTAACGGGCCACCCTCTGTTGATAGGCAGCCGTTCTGATCCGGGCCCTCTCTTTGATCTCCTCTATTAGGTCGAGGTTGGTGCGGAGCTGTTCGTTGCTAGCTTCCTCCGTGTAGCTTTCCACCCGCAACGATGGGAGGCCTATTTCCACAGGGATAACGGCTTCTGTGCCAAAAGCCATTCGGAATGGGGTTTCGCCTGTCGGGATTCTCGGGTGGTGCGGTAGGCCCATAAGACATGATGTAACTCATCCGCCCACCTGCCTTGGGCTCTGGAGAGGCGAGCTTTGATTCCCTGGAGGAGGGTTCTGTTGGTCACTTCGGCCGCTCCGTTGGCTTGTTGGTGCCCGACCGAAGTAAGGTGGTGACGGATTCCATATTCCTCACAGAACTGGCGGAATTTAGAGTTGTCAAACTGCTTGTCGTTGTCAGTGATTATGGTGTGCGGGAGGCCGAATCGGCAGATGATAGACCTCCAAACAAAATCTCTGGCCCGTGCTTCGGTAATTTGCGCAACTGCTTCCGCTTCGACCCATTTGGTGAAGTAGTCGATGGCGACAAATAGAAATTTCCGCTGTCCTGTGGCGAGCGGGAATGGGCCGAGGATGTCCATCCCCCATTTGGCGAAGGGCCAAGCGGAAGATATGGAAATTAGCTCGGCGAAAGGGAGCCTTTGGATGCTCGAATGCCTCTGGCAGGGGTCGCAGGATCGGACTAGGTCGTCTGCGTCTTTCTGCATGGTCGGCCAGTAGTAGCCTTGTCGTAGCACTTTGTGGCATAGGGACCGGCTTCCCAGATGGTTGCCGCAAATCCCTTCATGTACCTCGTGCAGAGCATAATCTGCTTCGGACGGGCGAAGGCATCTGAGCAGCGGCAGGGAAAAAGACCGTTTGTAAAGCTGGTTGTCAATCAATGCGTAATGAGTGGCCTGCAGCCTCAGCTTTCTAGCCTCTCTCCGGTCGGACGGAAGCGATCCTTCTTCGAGGTATTTGAGGATAGGGTCGAACCAAGATGGTTCGGCCTCAATTTGCATTATTCGGTCGGCTTCCACGATGCTGGGCCTTTCCAGAGTCTCCAAGTGGAACTTTTGCTCGGCATCCATTGTTTCCGCAGTCGCCAGTCAGGAGAGTAGGTCGATGCGGGCGTTCTCAGATCTAGGAATCTGAATAATTTTGAATTCGGCAAAATGGGGAAGCAGGTTCCGCACCTCTTGGAGATACCGAATCATGTTCGGCTCTCGGGCTTCAAACTCTCCCTGCACATGGCCGGCTACCAGCTGAGAGTCGGTGAAGGCACTGAGCTTCTCCACCTTCAAGTTGCGGGCGATTCGGAGGCCGGCTAACAGGGCTTCATACTCGGCCTCGTTGTTGGAGGCCGGGAAGGAGAATCGGATGCCATATTCGAAGGTTATCCCCTCTGGACTGGTAAGAACTAGACCCACACCGGAGTGATGGGCGTTGGATGACCCGTCGATATGGAGGAGCCAACGGGCTTCAGATTTTGGCTCTTCAAGGGAGTCTGAGGTAGAACCGTCCTCCGGGATGGTACACTCGAGGAGGAAGTCGGCCAGTACTTGGGCTTTGATGGCCGGACGAGGCTGAAAATGTATGTCATGCTCACTTAGCTCGATGGCCCATTTGGTCATTCTCCCCGATGTTTCGGGACGGTGGACCACCGCCTTGATGGGTTGGTCAGTCAGGACCGTCACGGAATGTGCTTGGAAGTACGGCCGTAGCTTTCGAACTGAGGTGATTAAGGCCAGCACCATCTTTTCGATTCTGCTGTACCTCGTCTCCGCATCACGGAGCAGCCTGCTGACATAGTAGATCGGTTTTTGGACTTTGCCTTCTTCTTTGATCAGCACCGAGCAGACTGCACCTTCCGAAATAGCCAGGTACAAGAATAGGGTCTCTCCTGGGGTTGGACTGCTGAGGAGTGGGGGCGAGCCGATGCACTTCTTGAGATCCTGGAATGACCTTTGGCATTCGGGAGTCCACTGGAAGTTTTTGGCCGATCGGAGAGTTTTGAAGAAGGGGAGGCATCTTCGGCCGACCGTGCCACAAAGCGGTTTAGGGCCGCTATCCTCCCGGTTAGGCGCTGGACCTCTTTGACAGATGCCGGGGGCGCCATTTGTTGGAGAGCTTGAATCTTTTGGGGGTTGGCTTTGATACCTCGCTGGGAGACCATGAAGCCGAGAAACTTCCCCGAGTTGACACCGAAGGCACATTTGGTCGGGTTGAGTCTCATCCCGTACTTGCACAGCATGGCGAAGCTCTCCGCGAGGTCCTCAACATGTCGTGAAGCCTCCTTGCTTTTAACCAGCATGTCGTCCACGTACACCTCCATATTCCGGCCGATCTGCTCCTTGAACACTTTGTTGACCAGCCTCTGGTAGGTGGCACCTGCATTTTTAAGACCAAAGGCATAACGCGGTAACAGTAAGTACCTCGGTCGGTTATGAAGGCGGTCTTTTCTTCGTCTTCAGGGGCCATTCGGATCTGATTGTAGCCGGAATAGGCGTCCATGAATGACAGCATCTGGTGGCCGAAGGTGGCATCCACGAGCTGGTCAATCCGAGGGAGGGAGAAGCTATCCTTCGGGCAGGCTTTGTTGAGGTCGGTGAAGTCGATGCAGATTCTCCACTTGTCGTTCGACTTCTTCACCATGACGATATTGACAGCCAGCTCGGGTAATTTACCTCTCGGACGAAATTGGCCTTGATGAGCTTGTCTACCTCTTCCTCGATGGCTTTTGTCGCTCTGAGGCGAAGCTTCTCTTCTTCTGCTTAACCTGCCTGTGCATCTCGTCCACATTAAGATGATGGACGAGAACCTCGGGGCTGATCCCTGGCATGTCGGAGGCGGACCAGGCGAAGATGTCAGCGTTACCTTGGAGGAATTCGATCAATCTGTGCCGAGGCTCTCCTTTGAGCAGCGACCCGATTTTGATGGTTCGGTCGGGTCGAGCTTCGTCCAGCGGTATCTCCTCCAATTCCTCTGCCGGTTCTCCCCTTTGTTCGGCGAAGTCCTCATGAGCATCCAGCCCATCAACCTCTGGTATTCTGGACTAAAGGCTTGTAACAAAGCATTGCCGAGCCATGGCCTGACTTCCCCGAATAACTCCAACTCCTTGCTTGGTGGGAAACTTCATGGATAGGTGTGGGATGGAGACTGTTGAGAAATTATTGAAACATAATTGCCCCAACTTTATTGATTTTGATGATTTCCAAAAGCCATGAGTATCTTAAAGAAAACAATGTGTTTATTTATCAAAAACCTTGAGCTTATTCAAATTGAAAGGAATGAACTTTCAATGGTTATATTAAATGAGTTTTGAACCGTTAGAAAAAGAAGTTTCAAGTTGTATGCTTAAAAGAATTCTAAAAGGAATTTTACACTTTATATTTCAATCGATGAATTCTTGAAACATGTCTTGAATCCATGTTAAATGTCATATTTAATGTATTCAAGTCAAATTTATATTTTAAATTTAATTGGGACAAGTTTTAAAGTCAATCAGAACATTTTTCTGATTTTTGTATCGGTCCCGAGCCGACTCAAGGGTTTCCGAGTCGACTCCCCAATTGCCTGAGTTTCTCGAGTCGACCCTTGGTTTTCAAGAGTCGACCCCTGAATTCTTGCGAGCCGACTCCTGTCTGTGCGAGCCGACTCCGCTCAAACAACAGAACCCATGTTTTTTGAGCACTTCTCGAGTCGACTCCCCGTTTCCTCGAGTCGACTCCCGACTTTCAGGAGCCGACACTTATGTTTTCGCGAGTCGACCCCTCAATGGTTAAAATGTTTCTATTTTTGGTAATCGACCTCGAGCCGACTCCCTCAGAGCTCGAGTCGACTCCGCGAATTCTGGGCGCGATTTTTAACGATGACACATCAGCCCCAACGGTAAGATTTTTGAATAACGGCTATTTTTCCCTGTCTCTAACGGATATATTTTTGCAGATTCTATAAATAGAGGAGTTCTTTTCAAATCAAAACAACCCAGAGAAAATCAAAAAGAGAGAAAAGAATATCATTTGAAAAGAGGGAAAAACAGAGCATATTGGAAAAATCTTTTAGCTCAAAGAAGAGTGTTTCAAAGGAGTGAAATCCAAGTGAAAGATTCGTCTACTCCTTCTCATCATTCCACAAAAGCCAGAAGAAAATCCAAGCGTTTCAAAGGTCAAATCTGCGGATTTTCAAAAGAGGAAAAGCTTCATCTCAACTCCAAAGTCTTCAACGGTCAAGAATCTAGCTGAGGCGTGATTCAACACTTCTAGAGGAGTTGAAGAGAAGAAGGGAGAAAGCCCAAGCATCTACCATCTGCAAATTATCAGGCTTTTCTAACCTTTTAATATTTTGTACTTAATTTGTATATCTGCTCAAGGGGAGCACTTATTGTTCAAACACTATCATTTTTTGTTTGCTGATTCAATCAGTGGATTGAATTAGTGGAGGTTGGTATACCTCGTTGCAAGCCGGAGTGCTTGTGTTGGGTTAGTTGTGAGCCCTAGAAAAACAACGTGTAGGGTTTTGTGCTGGTAAGCCCGAGTTAAAACCAGCTGGGTTCGTTGTGCACCCGGTAAAACAACAAGTTTGAGTTGTGAGCTTGGAAAACAACTCGGCTGTAATCTAGAGAGATTATAGTGTGGACCCAAGTGAATCTTGGGAGTGGACGTAGGTGCTGGTTGCGCCGAACCACTATAAAATTGCTTGTGTTTGCCGTGCCTATTTTCTCTATCTCTATCTCTCTTTATTTGCTTGTTCATTGCTTTTAGTTAATCTCACTTGCACATCTTGCTAACTAATCAATTAAAGTTAAAAAGTCTTAAATTTT
>UESW01003961.1:1593804-1636675 GCA_900491605.1 Calamus simplicifolius
CCCCCACCGGTCTCGGGGTGCACCGGCATTTTCCCCACCCCGGTATCCCTTTCGGTCTCGGGGTGGGGTCATCATCTCTTGACCCCGAGACCCCCACCGGTCTCGGGTGCACCGGCATTTTCCCCCCCCGAGACCCCTTCCGGTCTCGGGGTGGGGTCATCATCTCTTGACCCCGAGACCCCCCAAGGTCTCGGGTGCACCGGCATTTCCCCACCCCGGGACCCCTTCCGGTCTCGGGGTGGGGTCATCATCTCTTGACCCCGAGACCCCCCACCGGTCTCGGGGTGCACCGGCATCTCCCCACCCTTGGGACCCCTTCCGGTCTCGGGGTGGGGCCATCATCTCTTGACCCCGAGACCCTCCACCGGTCTCGGGTGCACCGGCATTTCCTCACCCCCGGACCCCTTCCGGTATCGGGGTGGGGTCATCATCTCTTGACCCCAAGACCCCCACCGGTCTCGGGGTGCACCGACATTTCCCCCCCCGGACCCCTTCTGGTCTCGGGGTGGGGTCATCATCTCTTGACCCCGAGACCTCCCACCGGTCTCGGGGGCACCGGCATTTTCTCACCCCGGGACCCCTTCCGGTCTCGGGGTGGGGTCATCATCTCTTGACCCTGAGACCCCCCACGGTCTCGGGGTGCACCAGCATTTCCCCACCCCCGGGACCCCTTCCGGTCTCAGGGTGGGGTCATCATCTATTGACCCCGAGACCCCCCACCGGTCTCGGGGTGCACCAGCATCTCCCCACCCCTGGGACCCCTTCCGGTCTCGGGTGAGGCCATCATCTCTTGACCCCGAGACCCCCCATCGATCTCGGGGTGCACCGGCATCTCCCCACCCCCGGGACCCTTCCGGTCTTGGGGTGGGTCATCATCTCTTGACCCCGAGACCCCCCATCGGTCTCGGGGTGCACCGGCGTCTCCCCACCCCGGGACCCCTTCCGGTCTCAGGGTCGGGTTGTCAGCGATTGGCGTGTGGTTCAATCATTGAGAGGAATGACGACTCCAGGCCACACGGCGCACCACGTGATCCTCAGTACGCCCATGATTGCACCCCGTTACGGAAGGCCATACCTCATAACAGCGTATGGTGCATTGCATGTCCTTGTGCATGGCCATGCCTCATAACGGCATACAATTCGCTACCACTTGCGACTGTGCTCGGTCATATCAGCTGACGGTGCGCACTGAATGCCTTCGCAACTGTTGGACACGTATGATATCACGTCGGCAGGTAGTACGGGATGTCTCCGGTACGCGCAGCGATGGTACGATGATGATCTTCCGAAACAGTAAGATAGGATATTCGGATAGGTATAAAAGCACATGCACGCGCTGTAAGTAGGGATCTGAACTCTAGTTTTTCTGAGCTTTCTTCCTCCCAGCAAAACCCTAACCGCTTTAGCTCTTTCTCGCTGAGCGGTTCTTTGTCTGAGCCCAAGTGACTGACTTGATCGTCGGAGGGTCCCTACCGGTACTGTCGGTCTTCGGGGACTTTTCTTGCAGGGCTCCGAGGAGAAGGACGTCTGTCTTCCCTGGCGTTTGAGGAAGGTGACTTGGCGTCATCAGCTACCATAAATGATTCCTTTTTGGCTGATGGTAGGGGGATTGTTGATTTCAATGAATCTTGTCAGCATCCTTAGAGGTCATTTACACCATTGTCAGCACACCTTGGCTTTTGGCTGGCTTGAGCCGAGGTGGAAACAATATAACATGCCGGGTCATCGTAGAAGAAGAGATCGATACTAGAGTATGGTATTCTTTCGAGGAGTGGCTCCTCGGCCTTTGCTGATTGCTCGAGGAGTGAGAATGAGCCGAGTCTGAGGCCGACTAGTTAAGTAGGGAAGGCCAACACCAACTGTCGAGATCGAGTAGAAGCTGACACCGAGGCCGACTAGGAGGTCTAGCCCGAGTGCGATAATCATTATTCATGGGGTCTATTGGCCCCATCAATATATTTTTAAATTATATTTAGATATCCAGGGCTGATTCGGTACAATAAGTATCACCCTACATCACAATTTGCACAATAAAATGGGCAACTTAAGAAGAAGACTTATAATATCTAAGGATACGATGAACTAGTGTTTAAATAGGGGTTCCTATAAGCTATGAATGAAAAGAAAATTGTGATCTTATATATGAATCTAAGTAATCTACTCATAATGAACTGCTTGTGTTGGACCTTTTGAGGCTGCAGTGGAAAAAATTTCAGACACAATGGAACAACAGAAAATTAAGACATGTATTCCTTCCAATAGTGAATATAAAGCCTACTTAATTGTCTCATGTAGGCACATACAAATTGAAGTTATCATACAAATAAGTTCAATCTTTTTAATTCAAATTTTGTAAAAAGTCTACTAATATAGTCTATACACATGAATACATCAAAACTCTGGATGCATAAATAGTAAGGAGTTTTGATATTGATATGTTTCAGAGCAGTCTAGTTTCCAGAAATTAAACTTAAGAATGCTGAGAATGTCCATCCAATACAGTGCACTTCCAAGAACTTCAACTTTAATCTCTGATTTTATTCCTTTTGTTATCAACTCAAGGGTAATGTTTTTCAATCTGTACACGAGAAAAGAAAATAACATAAGTTTTTCAAAGAATAAGATTATTGTGGAAATAAGGGATAAAGAAGAGACCAAGAACCAGCTTGAGTGTAGCAACAAATTCTAACTAAGGATCAATCAACAAATAATCATGATGGTTATAAATAAGGCAAATGGCAAAAGTAATGCAAAGAAAGCCTAGAAACAGATGATAATTTTCTTCTCACAAATAAAGGGTGATTGACCACCCACAAGGAGCTACTTTTACGACCCTTTCTCCCTTTCAAAACTCTACATCAATGTAGTCCTAGTTTGAACTGTGCCTCGTTAGCACTCCATATGAACCCATAAAGTTTCGGCTAGTCATGCTGATAGGAACGAAACTTTTATGTGAAAGCTTGAGTTCTCACAATCCTGGCACCCTATAAGAAAGATTGGTTAGTAACTTATGCTTTATAGCCTTCAATTAACAAATTTATTATCAATCAATAATATGTTTCCTATATTAGATGGTCTAGTGTTCTTCACCACTAGTGCCATCGAATCAGTTTCAGACAACATCAAGTAGGTTTCAGTACTAAATTTCAATATTCAAGGTTCTGAGGTTCATATGTGTGGATTGTCATGCCATCTAAATTTTTCCATGCGCCAAGACCTTTAAGGACACAGGAACTTATGACCAATAAATTGACATCACAAAGTTTATTCAAGAAAAGAAGGTTTGTTATATTGGGGAATATCTTTGTTATGGAAATAAGAAATATGGTACAAACTACCAAGTGTTTTAAAAGAAGCAATGCAGGTATCTTATGTTCCTCGCTTTTATGTACTAAAATATAGAGAAAGAACCAAACCATATGGCAATATAAGATAATTCATTTTATTTTGTAGTAGATACAAGGCACATTTTGTAAAACAAATTTACTGGCCAAAAGATCAACACATGTATAACAAAGCTCTTTGCAAATATTATGTGTAGGAACAAACACAACCATGTTCTTAGATCCATCAATGGTGATGCTCCATAATTTTATGCAGCATCATATTTGTTTTTTTATGCAGCATCATATTTGTTCTTTCACCTAATTTTTTTTAAAGTTTTTGAATTAATACACTATTGCTAATCATCATATTAAAACTGTCATGATTTTGTTAAATTCATCTTAATGAAATTAAACATATGAAATTGCTAACTTTACACCAATTACAACAGCAATTAATAATTGTATCTAACTTTGGAGAGTAACACATAGGAACCATTGGACAAATTAAAGCACAATGAGACTTCCTACAAGAAAGAAACAGAAAAAGGAAAGATGCAAAATGTAGAAAGGTAGAGTTGGTTGCTAATAAGACTGCTTCACTAAGGGAGACAATATCCATTCAACCGATTGAAAAAAATTGAAGTGATTTATGTATACCTGGATGGTTAGCCTCAGATGGAGCATGGTTTAAGCATCCATGCACCTCATCAAGTCTCTTTCTTGATATGTAGCTAGGGCAATTCACATCAAGGTCCATTTCGAAGAAATTCTACTTTAAATCCCTAATGAAACCAAGATGATGTGAGAAGGAACAAAGATGTTGCAATTAGGAAATTATTAATAATGTACAAAAAAAAGCAAAAAATGTTAACAGAATGTGTGCTTGAATCCAGTTATGTGAGTTGTGTAGCAAAAAGAGTAACTATTTGCAGAATGAATGATGATGAAGAAATCCTCAAGGTGAACCAATTTGGTTGAGACGGCAGCAAACATGTCTTTATTGCTCTCAAATCTTTTCTTTATGTAGCTTATCGCATAGTGAATTAAGTTTAATTCTCATTAATATAATTTTAATAACCATATCTAGAACTATTCATTAGGTTCAGTTATAAGCAAGTCAACCGTTTCTATAGAGCAAAAAAATTGTGAGTCTTTGATGGCCAGTCAAACTACAGAATTTGCCTAATTGTCTTGTTGTAACCAAAATTCTTAGATCTCTGCATGAGTATTCACTTGGCAGTACATAAAAATGTGTGTAGCTGTTCATCTAGAAATTTGGTATGGATCAAAATGATGTGAGGACAGTTAATATGTGATCTTATATTATCACTTCAGCTATTTAGGTCATCGTCTGTTTTGAGAAAGCTTACACAATCACTCCTCTTACATGATTATACATTGGCAAGCTTCACTACAAGAAAATGACTTTTGCCTATGATTTTCGCACCTACGAATTTAAAATCATAGGCAAAAGATATCTTTCCCTATGTTTTTTAAAAATCGTAGGCAAAGAATCCATAGAAAAAGGTTAGAGCTACGATTTTCAAAAAATCGTAGGGAAAGGTCCAGAGGAAAAGACTATTTCTTGATCAAAAAATTTTTAGAGACAAAATCACCCACCAATAATTTTCTGAAAAAGTCTTTCCTATGATTTTCACGAAATCATAGGGAAAGGCTCCAACCTTTCCCTATGATTTTCATAAAAATTGTAGGGAAAACCCTTTCCCTAGGATTTTCACAAAAATCATAGGGAAAGGCTCTAAACCTTTCCCTCCGATATTTTTTTGAAAAGGTCTTTCTCTACGATTTTCATGAAAATCGTAGGGAAAGGCTCTGGACTTTTCCCTACGATTTCATAAAAGTCGTAGGGAAAGGCTCTAGAGCCTTTCTATAATAATTTTTTTCATTCTAAACTTTTAAAAATCGTAGGGAAAAGTCCAGAGCCTTTCCCTACGATATTCACAAAAATCGTAGGGAAAGGTCTAACCTTTCCCTATTATTATTCTAAACCTTTCCCTACGATTTTCATAAAAATCATAAGAAAAAGTCCAGAGCATTTTCCTATGATATTCATGAAAATCATAGGTAAAGGTCCTAGACCTTTTCCTATTATTATTCTAAACCTTTCCTTACGATTTTCCTAAAAATCGTAGAGAAAAGTTTAGAGCCTTTCCCTACGATTTTTGTGAATATAGTAGGGAAAGGCTGCCTTTCCCTACGATATTCTCAAAATCGTAGGGAAAGGCTCTAGACCTTTCTTTCTAATTAATTTTTTTCTTTTAAACCTTTTCCCATAAAAATCGTAGGGAAAGTCTTTGTACACCAAACTTCGGTGCACAAAGCGCGCACAGGGCACGCGCATTGACAGCGCACCCATGCAAGCACTCATGTGGGGCATATCGTGGCCCAATGGGCCGTTGCCAATGGCTGCGCTCGATGCGCGCTTTGTGCATCGGAGTCTGATGCACAAAGATTTATCACTACTAGAAAAGTATGATTTATCGAGGGATTTTATTGAGGAAAAAAATCCCTCATAATTTCAAGAAATTTTTTTCACAAAAAAATAAACTATAAAATTTTTTGATAAAAATATTTTCTTGCAAAAGCCATCGTAAAATAATTTTGTGAGGGATTTTTCAAGGGATCTTTTTAACATAAATGGGTTCTTTGAAAAAAAAATTCGATAAATCCCTCGCAAAATCCCTCGGTAATTAATTTTGCAGGGCATTTTTTGAAGGATTTGTTTTCATTAATGAGTCCTTAGTAAAATTTTTTGATGAAAAAATCCCTCGCAATATTAATTTTTGAGAGATTTTCAAGGGATTTTTTGATAATTTTGCGAGGGATTTCCAAAAGATATTTCTAACATAAATGGATTCTTTGTAAAAAAATTGATAAAAAAAATCCTTCACAACATTAATTTTGCGAGCGATTTGTCGAGAAAATTTTTTCTCGTAAATAAATTCAAAAAAATTTCTTAAAAAAATCCTTCAAAAACCTTTTCTCGAAGATTCCCTTGGAAAATGATATGTTGCCTAAATTATTAAATTATACATTAAGTCATATCTAAATAGAAGTTTAATAAATTATTTTTTATTTCTCTACTTATTAGGACTTGATCAAATTCAAGCAATACAATTAGCAATCGTTAGGGCTTTATGAACCCTATTCCAACATTCATAATTCATTAATGACATATTTTTAGTACTGATGGTCATCTCCAAAATCTAAATTTTACCTATCACTATTATCAAGCCTTCTTAGTCTTCATGCCTACTTTTCAAGATGAGGAAATGTCTCAAGTAAATGCAAAAGATTATAATGAGGCCATTGAAAATTTATGAGATAGTGAAGGATTATTTGAGGAGGTTGATGCATATCTTGAAGATACCATTGATAATGAAGAAAAAGAATATGAAGAAAAAGTTGGAGAGGAAGAAGATAACAAGGAGAAT
This sequence comes from Calamus simplicifolius, assembly GCA_900491605.1. Taxonomy (NCBI): domain Eukaryota; kingdom Viridiplantae; phylum Streptophyta; class Magnoliopsida; order Arecales; family Arecaceae; genus Calamus; species Calamus simplicifolius. The sequence continues at coordinate 1,600,586 of UESW01003961.1, forward strand.
CATGCATCCAATTGCGGTGGATTTGTGTAATGATACGGGCCCATGGGCCCGTTTTGTTACAAGAAAGCAAGACGAATAAGGTTCACACTAACTTGGGCCACCACAGCCCAAAAGGGATCCAATTGGTACTTGTCTATCTTCCTTAACTGGTTATAAATCACTCAACCAACTCCCAAATTCTCGATGTGGGACTATTGGGAGGGGCATCACAATCTATCCCCCTTACAGAGGCGACGCAGGGGCAACCACCAGGCAGGGATCTAGAGGTGGCCCTCATAGGTCAAGAGGTGGCTCTCATCCCCCATGGATGTAGCACTTTATCCGGTATGGCACTTAGATCCTGCACTTTCGACTGGTACATGGCTCTGATACCATATTGTAACGATCCAGGCCCACGGGCCCATTTCGTTACAAGAAGCAAGATGGACAAGGTCCACACCAACTTGGGCCACTACAGTCCAAAAAGGATCCAATTGGTGCTTGTCTATCTTCCTTAACTGGTTATAAACCACTCAACCAACTCCCAATTTTTTGATATAGAACTATTGGGAGGGCATCACAATTGGGCTTCCCACTTTACACTGGTGGTTCTATCTGCATTAATGGGCATGCAACAAGATTGGTATTGATATATTAGTGGGTTATCTTTCTTTAATGCTCAATTTTACTTTTTTTATATCTCTCATCAAGATTGATATTGGTTGAAATCTTGCATGTCAATAGTTCTGATTGAATTAGTTTTCTGTAAATAATTAAAATAATATTTTATTTAAAAAATAATTTTAAAATATTATTAAAAATCCTTAGAATTGATTGTTGCTATTTGATTTTGCATTCATCCTTCCTCCATGAATCCACTAATTTATCCATGCATGTCTACTAAAAATAATACAATAGGATGGCGGCAAATCTCAATATATATTGCTATAAAATATATATACCATACATAATGTATTATAATAATATAAATATAATAGTAAAAATTAAATAGTATAGCAATATTATTTTGAATATCATTACCATTAATATTAATACTAATATAAAATAAAATTATAATTTTATAAGTATTGATATATATTTATAGTCAAATAGTTATAAATTATTTAATTCATTTTTTGTTAATAACTTTTATAATTATTTATTAACTTAAAAAATTATAAATAATATAAATAAATTATAATTTTATAAGTATTGATATATGTTGCCGTCGGGATCCATCCTCCGACTCGGGCGCAGTCGATCTCCAGGGGCGGACCTGCACACAAGTCCTCGCGCGAGAGGCGTTGGGGGTGGCCCTCCGCGGAAGACCCTCCAATGCTCAAGTCAGTGGGAGGAAATCGGCGATCAATCAGAAAACGGAGAGGTGGATCTCTTCGGGGAGTCTCTCTAGGGGTAGCCAATCGGAAGCTCTAGGGAGTGAGAGCGCCGACGAGCAGCTGGCGAGAGCGGGAGAGTGAGAGTGAGGGTGTGAGCGCGCGCGTACCTAAGGAAATCTGTGAGTGTGATACTTATAGGCTGTCATCTGGATCTTGAGCGTCTTCTGGAAGGTTCAGAGGTTGTTAGGATACGGGGATGGATCGAATCAGGTCGTTGTGGGGTTGTTGGGATCCATATCTTGTCTGTTAGGGGATCGACGGCTAGGAAAGCTCCTTGATGGCTTGAGATATGGTAGGTGTGTAGGTCTCGGGTAGCCTTGATAGGTTCTAGACCACTTCTCAACATGATTCCTTGCCCAAGATGTTGTTACAGTAGGCTTAGGCTCTCCCGCGTCAGGTTCCGCGGAGGTGAGTATTGGATCGTGGGTCGCTCAGTGAAGCCGGGCCATGGAGGCTCGGGGGAAACGAGCTATAGGAAGCTCGAGAGGGCCGAGCTATGGAAACTCGAGGAAATGAGCTACAGGAAGCTCGGGAGGACCGAGCTATGGAAGCTCGGGAGAGCCGAGCTATGGGAGCTCGGGGGAGCCGAGCTATGGAAGCTCGGGGAGGCCGAGCTATGGGAGCTCGGGGGAGCCGAGCTATGGAAGCTCGGGGAGGCCGAACTATGGAAGCTCGGGGGAGCCGAACTATGGAAGCTCGGGGAGCCGAGCTATGGGAGCTCGGGGATGCTGAACTATGGAAGCTCGGGGAGCCGAGCTATGGAAGCTCGGAGAGGCCGAGCTATGGGAGCTCGGGGGAGCCGAGCTATGGAAGCTCGGGGATGCCGACTATGGAAGCTCGGGGGAGCCGAGCTATGGAAGCTCGGGGAGGCCGAGCTATGGGAGCTCGGGGGGCCGAGCTATGGAAGCTCGGGGATGTCTTGGTGGACGAAGGGAAAGGGGTCGGTCTTAGCTTCCTCGCACGGATATTGATGCAATGACGATTTTACCCCCAACACATGCCCTCCACTCTCTAGTTCGAAGCGTAGGTTTAGGCATAGGGAGTATAAGTCCATGTGGCACGCTTTGGATGGGGCGATTTGGTTTAGACAGCCCGTGCAATGATGCTCTAATTAATGCGGCAGGGTCATCATACCTTCATGGGTAAGGCTCCTCCAAGAGTGACGGTTGAGAATACGCCACATTGCGAATCTCGATTAATACGGCGTTTATCGAGGTGGTTTCGGGCGCCTCGAGCGAGGCGCCTCGTCTTCTCAAGATGGCTTCCTTAGTGGGGAAGCAAAGCGGTAGCCATGCTATATATATATATATATCTGTATAAGTTTGCAGTATTCTCTCGTTTTATTTCTTGAAGAGTCTCACCCCCCGCAACGCTTGTCGTTTCGTCTGGTGCTTTTCTCAGCTAAGATGACGATGAGCCCCGACGACGTAGCTTTGGAGATCGTTGCTGAGGATGTTGGAAGGATTTATCAAAGGTATGGCATACCCCCAGATGTTGTTCTGCAAGTGCCGGAGCCTGGACATAGGGTCTCGCGAGATCTAGAGCGCGGGGTCTTTGTTTATGAAGACAGCTTGAAAGCAGGCTTCCGTTTTCCTCTCCACCCCTTGGTGAAGGAAATCATGACTCACTATAACATCTGTCCGGTGATGGTGGCCCCAAACAGTTGGCGGAGCATCATCGAATTTATCTCAATGTGCCACCAAATTTGGATTGTCGCCACTCTCCCTCTTTTCCATGCCTGTTATCATCTGATACCTGGGAGGAAATCGGAGTGGAATATATCGGACCTCGGAGGTCCTTTAACGTGATTGTGGATAAGCCATCCTCTATAAAGGGGTGAAAGAATCGGTTCATCATCACCGAGGGGAACATTGGTTCCAACTTCCCTCAGAAATAGGGAAACTTTGTTAGGGATGCGGAAACACATCCAGTTTTATCGGAGCAGAAGGAGAGAGATTTGGATGTCCTTCGCAATGGCCAAGTGTTCTCGGCCAATGATCTGTTATCGAAGGGGGCCCTCTTCACCGCCGGGCTTAGCCCCCTGGACCCGCAAGGTGAGTCCTCCCTTTTACTTTCTCCGTTGCGTGTTGCCCCGACGAACGTGTTTAGATTTAATCGCATATGTTCCATTCTTACAGCCAAGAGGTCGGTATTGTCGAGCCTCGCCAAGAGGAAGAGAGGCAAGCGCCAGGGGAGAGTAGCGGCGTGGACAGTGGTAGGCCCGAGAAAAGGGCCCACACCTCCTTAAGGAGCTCGCCGGACGTCGGAGCAGCCATGACAGGAGCGCTGGGGGTGAAGGAGGATCCAGGGAGGACAGCTGCGATCCCTTATCCTCCCGTATGGAAATATCGGATAGTTCAGATGAGACTCCGTTGGCTCGTCTTGTCGCATCCCCTATGAAAGAGGAAACGGCGATGGATCCGGCGGAAGCGGTCGTTTTGGGGGGCCTTCCGCCTCCGCGGGGCTACTACCGACTCCATTGGGGGAGCAAGGGAGAGAGGCCGCTGGTGGAGAGGTTCGGGAGGGTTCGGGGATAGCGATGCTGGACCGCCCGTGGCGGTCAAGAAACAGGCCAGATAGAGGCTTCGGGAGAGCCTGCGGAGGAGATGCAGGTGATTGTGACCGAAAAAATGGGTCGAAAGAAGAAGCGCAGCAAGGTGAGAGTCCAGCAATGGGGACCTCTTCGAAAAGGATTTTGGGGAGGCTGGCGCTCAGGCTGGCCGAATTGTCTGAAGAAGCCCAAGCCAGGGCTCTGATAGAAGAGGCTGGGAGGTTGAAGGCCTCTCATACGGAGGTCGCCCGGGTTGGTTCCTCGGGCGGAGATGGCCAGCCCAGTGGCTCGAACGTCGATGTTGAGGAGGCATTTTCTGCCTTGATGAGGTCAGCCTTGTACCCGGGTGTGGGTCCTTCGATGGACAGGTTCGCGGATCTGGAGTTGGTCGATGCCGCGTTTGGGCAACAGGGAGTGGCCAAAGTATCCACCTTCTCCCGATATCGACAATCCGACCCTCATGAAGATGATGCGGGCCTATGCCTCTCGGGTGAGTTACCACTCTTGAGCGGCGATGCTTTCTAATTGACCTAATCGTGAATTTTACTCATCTTTTGTCCCGCAGAGTGTCCTGCTTTCTCGGGCGATGTGCTGGCGTCTGAGTTTAGCGACAGGGGCCAGCATTCAGGCCAGGAGAGCCAGCGCCAAACTTCAATCGTGAGTAAAGGTGTCCGAGAAGTTCGAGGAGCTTCTGGCCATACTAATAGAAGTTTGGAGGGGATGAAGGTGGCATATCAGGCCGCGCTAGCCGAAGCGTCTAAGCAAAAATGCAAAGTGGAGGAGTTGCAGGGACTCCTGGCGAAGAATGACGATGCGTGCTTGGAGCTGGCTAGAGTTGAGTCAAAACATTCCAAGGAGGTGACGGCGATGAGACGGGAACATAATGAGAATTTGGGCCGGCTGGGAAGGGAGGCTACCAACGAGAGGAAGCGCCTGACCAGAATGCTCAATGAAGTAGAGGAGAAACTGAAGCGGCGCGATGATGAAATCGCCGACTTGAGGGCCGGCGCTAAATGGCACAAGGGATGAAAGCTTGGGTGAGCAACGAGCTATCCCAAGCTCGGGGAGAGGTCGAAGCCAAGCAGTTGAGGATTAATGCTCTCCAGGAGAGGGTCGAGCTGGTCGGAGCTGATAGAACAAGGGCCAGGGGTGAGGCCGAGGAGCTGACCAAAAGGTTGGCCAGACGAGAGGAGGAGGTACGATCTCATCCCCCCTTCTTAGCTTCTTTTGTTGGTTTCTCATGATGCCGATTGATTTCGGTTTCACAGTGGCAAGGTTAGGGCTGGATAATCGGGCCTTGCAAGGCGAGCTTGCATCCAGCCGAAGTAGGAGCTCAGAACTCGAGGCGCGGGCTGGCGAGTTTGAGGAGCAAATCGTTATTCTGGGCTCAAGCTGCGGAGGCTGAGAGGCAGGTTGCCGAGGCTAAGGTGCAACTCGCCATACTCAAGGGGGAACAGGACGCGATTGGCGCTGACGCCTTCCAGCTTGGAATGGAAGAGTGCAAAGACAAGATATCCAGTGAGCACCCGGAATGGGATCTTTCTTTCTGGATACTGAAGCTCCTGATGCCGGTGAGTCCGAAGGAGAGAGGAGGATGAGTACATCGACGCCTCCGATACCGATCCTGGTGCTGCCCCGGGTCTCAGCGAGGCCGCAGCTTCTGAAGGACGATCGCAGACTGCCGCTGAGGGGGCGAAGGTATTAGAGAAAGGCGAATCAAGTCACACCTCTGCGGATGTAGCCAAGGGTTCCTCCGGAATTGATGTGGTTCCCGGCCTTTAAGAGACACCCCTGTGCTTCGCTTTCTGAAAATCTGCTTGATGTCTTTCAATGAATGAACTCTCTATTTCTATTTGAGTGTTTTTCTTTGGATGACCCTTTGCTCCAAATTTCACCTCAATCGCGAGCGACTTATGGCTTGTTGACGCTTTTTGGTCATCTTTATTTCGGGATCAAGGGAATGCATTGGCTTGGCCCAAGGCGGGGCGATAGCCTTGACTGGGGAACCGAAAGACGATCTGACCCGGTTCACTTTCGTTCGATGCAACAAATTGATAAAAACTTGAGGATCGAAGTTGGTCGGTTGAGGCCGACTGGTAGGTAGGTCGGCTAGGACCGACAAATGAGATAAGTCGGCTAGGGCTGATAAATGAGATAAGTTGGCTAGGACCGACGGATGAAATAAGTCGGCTAGGGCCGACGGATGTGATAGGTCAGCTAGGGCGGATGACGAAGTAGGTCGGCTAGGGCCGATAGCAAAGTAGGTCGGCTAGGGCTGACATACGAGGGTGGTTACCGAAGTATTTTTCGCTTCCTTTGGTCACTTCCTTTTTGTTGAATGAAAGAATCCTTCGCACTCACTTTTGCTTTGAGACATCCAATTTTGTCGCACAAGTTCTTCGAGCGATTGACTTCGTCGGGGAGCGATCGGCGGACAGTCGGTTTTTGTGCTTTTTGCTATCCTGCCAGTGCCTGCCGTTCTGCAGGTAAATCAGTTTTTCTTTCACCGAAATTGATGATACGGCTCTGTAGGGAGCGAAAAGCTGTTCTGGTGCTTTCCGGAAGGTTTTTAGGCATTGGTCTTTTTCCAAGCAGGTTGTTTTAGCATACGGCGCACGCATCCGCTTGCCATTGGAGGAAGTTATTATCGTAGGACGATCTCCTGAACTTTGTTAGTTTCCGTAAGATCTGGACGATTCTCTATGTTTAGTGATCGTGATTCGGGATCAAGAGGAAATCTTTGCATGCATCATGGTTCAGGCGATGGGCTCGGCGCGCAGCGGGACACTGCTCTCATCCGGAGAGGTCACATGGAGGCATGGGCCAGGTGTTTGAATCTCGGGGCTTATGGCCTTGGTAATTGTTCCCGGTTCATTTTTGGCCTATAAAAAAGGGGGAAGAGGGGTCGTGTTAAGTCGTCCCCAAAGTTTCTTTCCCACTAGAGTTTCCACCATGCTTATTTCCTTGTCGCCGAGTGGGAGGACCGAGCTCTCCACTCGTAAGCCCTTTGCCACCGGATAGTTGGGGCGATGAAGGAGCCGCTGGAGGGTGGTTCGCCCTTAGGGGCGAGTCCCGGAGATCATATGGAGAGCGCACAGGAGGGGCACGGAGATCACACAGAGAGCGCACATATGTGCTTCCAGTGTGACCTTTGTGGTTCCCGATGGGGGATGTATGATAGGAAGTACACACGGGCTCCCCATGGTTTGAGTGAATTTTGCCTCCTCCCCTGGTTTGGATTCCAGGGCTTGCCCGCCCGGGGAATCTTTCGCCACATGGGGAGGGGGTCAAAGCGTGCCGCCCGCTGACACCTTGTCCTTGAGCCTCGGCAAGGTAGGGTGGTACTCACTCAGTTTGGGAGAGCGTTTCAGTGCCAAGGGCCGTGGGCTCCTACATACTCTCTGAGGGGCCTTTCGGTTGGGTGGTTCGGGACAATATCCCGTCCACCCTTTCCGATCGCTCTGATATCTCGGTTGGGTCACCGAGATATCATTATTAACCGAAGCTGGCCGCAACTATTGGTCCAAGTCGCCCGCCCATTATCGACGCGAGCTGACTGTTCGGGCTTATCCAGCTCGTCGGTCGGGACACCGAAGCATCACAGTCGCGCAGGTCTGCTTTGGAGCAGTTGCCTGAGTTTTATGCTTGTCTTTATTTTATTCATTTCAATGCTCTTGTAACGCCTCTCAGGCATTTGTAATTGATTTTGATGGCAATGAAATAAAGAGAGTTCTGTTCTGTTTCTCAACCTTCATTTCTCCTGTGCCAATTTGTCGCTGCTGGACATAGGGTGCGTGGCATTCAGTTTTAGGTGAGGATCTTGCGCCAACTGAACTAATCGGGGCCTGCAAGCTACCCTGGTCCAAACGGAGGATTAGAGATTGTTCGGTAGCGGAACACGCTCCTCATCTTGGTCAGAAGCTCGGAGTTTTATGCCTTGTCCCCATTGTAAACCGAACATTTATGGCTCGGCCTTGCCGAGGTTCGGAGAATTATCGCTCAGGCTAGCCGAGGTTCGGAGGATTGTAGCTTGGGCTAGCTGAGGTTCGGAGGACTTGTTACTTGGCCCTGCCAAGGTTCGGAGAATCTGTAGCTCGGCCCAACCGAGGCTCGGAGAATTTTTTACTTGGCCCTGCCAAGGTTCAGAGAATTTGTACCTCGGGCTAGCCGAGGTTCGAAGGACTGTTACTGGCCCTGCCATGGTTCGGAGAATCTGTAGCTCGGCCCGCCGAGGCTCGGAGAATTTTTTACTTGGCTTTGCCAAGGTTCGGAGAATTTGTCGCTCGGCCCAGCCGAGGTTCGGAGAATTTTTACTTGGCCCTACCAAGGTTCGAAGAATTTGTTGCTCGGCCCAGCCGAGGTTCGGAGATTTGGGGCTTGGAGAAGTGGCTTAGTTGCCACTATGAGCTGTAATGCTAGGCCCCGCGGTGTTTGGTGAGGGGCGTCAGGGCAGTACATGGCCACGCTCTTCATTCATGACGTTGCCCTTCCCGAGGGGAAGGATTACCGCCAGGCGCTGGAATTCTTCCCTTTTTGCGTTTCTCGAAAGGGGGCCAGCTTTAAAAGAGCTTGGGGAAGTGTCGGGAGCATTCATTACGGGGTGCTGGCAGATCAGAAGATACTCTGTTCAGGGGGGTTCCCGAATAGTCCGTCCGTGTTTACCGATCTCACTTGGGATGGGGCACGGCCCTTCGGATTCCGCAGGCACTAATTAAGACGATGACGAGCGGTGAGTTCTCATAGGTCGGTGGTTTCGGCGCGATTGGTCGAGATATTCGCCCGGCAAGTATAAATATGACTGAGGGGTGTTTGTCTTGGCCACCCCTCGGTTTAAGTCTAGAAACAGTTTTTTGCCATGGCCTCTCAAGGAGGGCGATCGTCCGAGGAACTACGTGCATCGATCAATGGCCTGCCACACCCGCCGAGGGGCAATCCCATGATTATCGGTCGATGGGCTGGGCCTGGTGTCGGCCCTCGCGAGTCAACAGCGGCTCGTGAGGGTCGTTGAGGAGTATGTGGACATCTCTACGAGGGAGGCGAATGCCCTGCGCCAGTTGGCGGACCGGCAGAGGGAAGAGATCGTGTCGCTCCGCCAGCAGGTTGCTGATCTTACCGAACGCCTGGAGGACCTGCTGGCATCTGGGAGCGACACTGAACCTTAGCTAGGGCCTTTTGCTTTTTTCTTTTTGCTTTTGTTTCTTCAGTTTCTTTTTGCACTTTCCTTTTTTAATCAATGGAAAAGGCCTTTTTTGATAACCTCATTTTATGAGATTTTAGCCTTGAGAATTGTCACTCGTATGTGATTGAATGGTTGGGGAGCCTGGGCGGCTCACTGGTTCACGCACTGAGTCACGGCTTTGTTTGAGATGGGTGCTTTGTTTGGCAGGTTATAGGGGCATTGCCAAAGATTTTTAGCAGCAAAGGGGGAATTCCCTGTCTTTTCCTGGGGTTTGTGGCCGTCACGTAGGGCTTGTTGAACCCTTTAGGGGTTTGCCAGAGGCACATTCTTTGTGCGTTGATGGTTTTCGCTCGGTGTGCCTTTTTTAAACCGGCCGAAGTTCTGGGGACTATTTGAAAGTCCTTCGGCTTTAATCGGGGCCCGCGTTCTTCGTTTTTCCACCAGGATTTTAGCTCGAAGAATTTTTACTTGGCCCTGCTAAGGTTCGGACATTAGTTGCTCGGCCCAGCCGAAGTTCAGAAACTTTTTACTTGGCCCTGCCAAGGTTCGGAGAATTTATCGCTCGGCCCAGCCGAGGTTCGGAGAATTTGTTGCTCGGCCCAGCCGAGGTTTGGAATTTTTACTTGGCCCTACCAAGGTTCAGAGAATTTGTCGCTCGGCCCAGCCGAGGTTCGGAGAATTTTTACTTGGCCCTGCCAAGGTTCGGAGAATTTGTTGCTTGGCCCAGCCGAGGTTCGAAGAATTTTTACTTGGCCCTGCCAAGGTTCGGAGAATTTGTTGCTCGGCCAGGCCGAGGTTCGGAGAATTTTTACTTGGCCCTGCCAAGGTTCGGAGAATTTGTTTCTCGGCCCAGCCGAGGTTCGGAGAATTTTTACTTGGCCCTGCCAAGGTTCGGAGAATTTGTAGCTCGGCTAGCCGAGGTTCGGAGACTTGTTACTTGGCCCTGCCAAGGTTCGAAGAATTGTAGCTCGGCCCAGCCGAGGTCGGAGAATTTTACTTGGCTTTGCCAAGGTTCGAAGAATTTGTCGCTCGGCCCAGCTGAGGTTCGGAGAATTTTACTTGGCCCTGCCAAGGTTCGAAGAATTGTTGCTCGGCCCAGCCGAGGTTCGGAGATTTGGGGCTCGGAGAAGTAGTTTATGAGCTGTAATGGGTCCCCGCGGTGTTTGGTGAGGGGCGTCAGGGCGGTACATGGCCACGCTGACATTGCCCTTCCCGAGGGGAATTTGCTGGAATTCTTCCCTTTTTGCATTTCCCGAAAGGGGCCCTTTAAAAGAGCTTGGGGAAGTGTCGGGAGCATTTACGGGGGGCTGGCAGATCGGAAGATACTCTGTTCAGGGGGTTCCCGAATAGTCCGTCCGTGTTTACCGATCTGGATGGGGCACGGCCCTTTGGATTCCGCAGGCAATTAAACGATGACGAAGTTCTCATGGTCGGTGGTTCGGTGCGGGTCGAGATATTCGCAAGTATAAATATGACCGAGGGGTGTTGGTCTTGGCCACCCCTCAGTTTAAGTCTGAAACAGTTTTTTGCCATGGCCTCTCAAGGAGGGCGATCGTCTATGTGCGTCGATCAATGGCCTGCCACACCCGCCGAGGGGCAATCCCACGATTATCGTCGATGGGTTGGGCCTGGCGTTGGCCCTCACGAGTCAACAGCGGCTCATGAGGGTCGTTGAGGAGTATGTGGACGTCTCTACGAGGGAGGCGAGGCCCTACGCCGGTTGGCGGACCGGCAGATGGAAGAGATCGTGTTGCTCCGCCAGCAGGTTGCTGATCTTACCGAGCACCTGGAGGACCTGCTGGCATCTGGGAGCGACTGAACCTTAGCCAGGGCCTCTTTGCTTTTTCTTTTTGCTTTTTTCTTCAGTTTCTTTTGCACTTTCCTTTTTTAATCAATGGAAAAGGACTTTTTTGATAACCTCTCATTTTATGAGGTTTTAGCCTTGAGAATGTCACTCGTATGTGATTGAATGGTTAGGGAGCCTGGGCGGCTCCACTGGTTCACGCGCTGAGTCATGGCTTTGTTTGAGATGGGTGCTTTGTTTGGCAGGTTATAGGGCATTGCCCAAAGATTTTAGCAACAAAGGGGGAATTCCCTGTCTTTGCCTGGGGTTCGTGGCCGGTCACGTAGGGCTTGTTGAACCCTTTAGGGGTTTGCCGGAGGCACATTCTTTGTGTGCGTTGATGGTTTTCGCTCGGTGTGCCTTTTTTCAAACCGGCCGAAGTTCTGGGGACTATTGGAAGTCCTTCGGCTTTAATTGGGGCCCGCGTACTTCATTTTTCCACCAGGATTTTAGCTCGAAGAATTTTTACTTGGCCCTGCTAAGGTTCGAACATTAGTTGCTCGGCCCAGCCAAAGTTCGGAATTTTTACTTGGCCCTGCCAAGGTTCGGAGAATTTGTCACTCGGCCCAGCCGAGGTTCGGAGAATTTGTTGCTCGGCCAGCCGAGGTTCGGAGAATTTTTATTGGCCCTACCAAGGTTCGGAGAATTTGTCGCTCGGCCCAGCCGAGGTTCGGATAATTTTTACTTGGCCCTGCCAAGGTTCAGAGAATTTGTTGCTCGGCCCAGCCGAGGTTCGAGAATTTTTACTTGGCCCTGCCAAGGTTCGGAGAATTTGTTGCCCGGCCCAGTCGAGGTTCGGAGAATTTTTACTTGGCCTTGCCAAGGTTCGGAGAATTTGTCGCTCGGCCCAGCCGAGGTTCGGAGAATTTTTAGTTGGCCCTGCCAAGGTTCGGAGAATTTGTTGCTCGGCCTAGCCGAGGTTCGGAGAATTTTTACTTGGCCCTGCCAAGGTTCGAAGAATTTGTTGCTCGGCCCAGCCGAGGTTCGGAGAATTTTTACTTGGCCCTGCCAAGGTTCGGAGAATTTGTTGCTCGGCCCAGCCGAGGTTCGGAGAATTTTTACTTGGCCCTGCCAAGGTTTGGAGAATTTGTTGCTCGGCCCAGCCGAGGTTCGGAGATTTCTTGTTCAGACAAGTAGCTCGGTCGTGCCGAGGATTGGTAAGCAGCATCTGTTTCTTTTCGCAATCTTTGGCAATGTAATGCATAATGATTTACGTTGCAAATTATGAAAAAATGTGTTGACAGGAAGGTATAATGAGGCATATGAATGAACTTAGAGGACATACCCTATTGATAATACTTACGAAGATTGTCCGAGTTCCACGTCGGGGGATGGATTTCCCATCTAAATCTTGCAGCTTGTAGGTTCCCGGTCCAATGATCTCCGCCACTTGGTATGGGCCTTCCCAGTTTGGCGCCAGCTTTCCTTGTTCCAGCGGTTTGGAAACAGAGGCCTTTCGGAGGACAAGGTCGCCAGGCAGGAAGGCTTTCCCTTTGACTCTGGAGGCGTGGTAACGGGCCACCCTTTGTTGATAAGCAGCCACTCTGATCCGGGCCTTCTCTCTGACCTCCTCCACCAGGTCGAGGTTGGTGCGGAGCTGTTCGTTGCTAGCTTCCTCTGAGTAGCTTTCCACCCGCAACGATGGGAGGCCTATCTTCCACAGGGATAACGGCCTCCGTGCCGAAAGCCATTCGGAATGGGGTTTCACCTGTCGGGATTCTCGGGGTGGTGCGGTAGGCCCATAGAACATGATGCAGCTCCTCCGCCCACCTGCCTTGGGCTCTGGAAAGGCGAGCTTTGATCCCCTGAAGGAGGGTCCTGTTGGTCACTTCGGCCGCTCCGTTGGCTTGTGGATGCCCGACCGAGGTGAGGTGGTGACGGATTCCATGCTCCTCACAGAACTGGCGGAATTTAGAGTTGTCAAACTGCTTACCGTTATCGGTGATTATGGTATGCGGGAGGCCGAATCGGCAGATGATGGACCTCCATACAAAATCTCTGGCCCGTGCCTCGGTTATTTGTGCAACTGCTTCCGCCTCGACCCATTTAGTGAAGTAGTCGATGGCGACAAATAGAATTTCCGCTGCCCGTGGCAAGCGGGAATGGGCCGAGGATGTCCATCCCCCATTTGGCGAAGGGCCAAGCGGAGGATATGGAAACTAGTCGGCGGAGGGGAGCCTTTGGATGCTTGAGTGCCTCTGGCAGGGGTCGCAGGCTCGGACTAGATCGTCTGCATCCTTCTGCATGGTCGGCCAGTAGTAGCCTTGTCGCAGCACCTTGTGGCATAGGGACCGGCTTCCCAGATGGTTGCCGCAAATCCCTTCATGTACTTCGCGCAGAGCATAATCTGCTTCGGACGGGCGAAGGCATCTGAGCAGCGGCATGGAGAAGGACCGTTTGTAAAGCTGGTTGTCGATCAACACGTAGTGGGTGGCCTGCAGCTTCAGCTTTCTAGCCTCTCTCGGTCGGGTGGAAGCGACCCTTCTTTGAGATATTTAAGAATAGGGTCGAACCATGATGGTTCGGCTTCAACTTGCATTATTCGGTCGGCTTCTGCGATGCTGGGCTTTTCCAGAGTCTCCAGGTGGAACTTTTGTTCGGTCCATTGACTCCGCGGTCGCCAATCGGGAGAGTAGGTCGGCGCGGGCATTCTCGGATCTGGGAATCTGAATAATCAAATTCGTAAAATGGGGAAGCAGGCTCCGCACCTCTTGAAGATATCGAACCATGTTCGGCTCCCGAGCTTCAAACTCTCCTCGTACATGACCGGCCACCAGCTGAGAGTCGGTGAAGGCATTAAGCTTCTCCACCTTCAGATTGCGGGCGATTCGGAGGCCGGCTAACAGGGCTTCGTACTCGGCTTCGTTGTTGGAGGCCGGGAAAGAGAACCGGATGCCATATTCAAAGGTTACCCCCTCCGGACTGGTGAGAACCAGGCCCGCACCGGAGCGATGGGCATTAGATGACCCGTCGACATGGAGGAGCCACCGGGCTCCCAGATTTTGGTTCTTCGAGGGAGTCTGGGGTAGAACCGTCCTCCGGGATGGTACACTCGAGGAGGAAGTCGGCTAGCACCTGAGCTTTGATGGCCGGCGAGGCTGAAAGTGTATGTCATGCTCGCTTAGCTCGACGGCCCACTTGGTCATTCTTCCCGACGTCTCGGGACGGTGGACTACCGCCTTGATGGGTTGGTCGGTCAGGACCGTCACAGAATGTGCTTGGAAGTACGGTCGCAGCTTCCGAACTGAGGTGATTAAGGCCAACACCATCTTCTCAATTCTGCTGTACCTTGTCTCCGCATCGCGGAGTAGCCTGCTGACATAGTAGATCGGCTTCTGGACTTTGCCTTCTTCCCTGACCAGCACCGAACAGACGCACCCTCTGAAACAGCCAGGTACAAGAATAGGGTCTCGCCCGGGGCCGGACTGCTGAGGAGTGGGGGCGAGCCGAGGTATTTCTTGAGATCTTGAAATGACTTTTGGCATTCAGGAGTCCACTGGAAGTTTTTGGCCGACCGGAGGGTTTTGAAGAAGGGGAGGCATCTCTCGGCTGACCGTGCCACAAAGCGGTTAAGAGCCGCTATCCTCCCGGTTAGGCGCTGGACCTCTTTAATAGATGCCGGGGGCGCCATTTGTTGGAGAGCTTGAATCTTCTGGGGGTTAGCTTCGATACCTCGCTGGGAGACCATGAAGCCGAAGAACTTCCCGGAGTTAACGCCGAAGGCGCATTTGGTCGGATTGAGTTTCATCCCATACTTGCAGCGTTGCAAAGCTCTCTGAGAGGTCTCGACATGCCGTGATGCTTCCTTGCTTTTGACCAGCATGTCGTCCACGTACACCTCCATATTCCGGCCGATTTGCTCCTTGAATACTTTGTTGACCAGCCTCTGGTAGGTTGCACCTGCATTTTTAAGACCAAAAGGCATGACACGGTAACAGTAAGTACCTCGGTCGGTTATGAAGGCGGTCTTTTCTTCATCCTCGGGGGCCATCCGGATCTGATTGTAGCCTGAATAGGCGTCCATGAATGACAGCATCTGGTGACCTGAGGTGGCATCCACGAGCTGGTCGATCCGGGGGAGAGGGAAGCTGTCCTTCGGGCAGGCTTTGTTGAGGTCGGTGAAGTCGATGCAAATCCTCCACTTGCCATTCGACTTCTTCACCATGACGACGTTTGATAGCCAGCTCGGATAATTTACCTCCCGGACGAAATTTGCCTTGATGAGTTTGTCTACCTCTTCTTCAATGGCCTTTTGTCGTTCTGGGGCGAAGCTCCTTTTTTCTGCTTGACGGGCCTATGTGTCTCGTCCACGTTGAGACGATGGACGAGAACCTCGGGGCTGATCCCTGGCATGTCAGAGGCGGACCAGGCGAAGATGTCAGCGTTGCTCGGAGGAACCTGATCAATCTGTGCCGAGACTCTCCTTTGAGCAGCGACCCGATTTTTATGGTTCGGTCGGGACGAGCCTCATCCAATGGCCTCCTCCAATTCCTCTGCTGGTTCTCCCCGTTGTTCGGCGAAGTCCTCTCGAGCGTCCAGCCCATCAACTTCCGGCATTCTAGACTGAAGGCTTGTAACGAAGCACTGCCGAGCCATGGCTTGACTTCCTCGAACAACTCCAACTCCTTGCTCGGTGGGGAATTTCATGGATAGATGCGGGATGGAGACAACTGCCTTGAGGGACATCAGGCCGGGCCTGCCGAATATTGCGTTGTATGGAGACCTGAGGTTGGTTACTAGGAAGTCTGTCTGGATAATGGCTACAAGGGGCCAGGCTCCCGCGCGGACCGTCAGGGTGACGACCCCTTCCGGGACAATGACGTCGCCTGTGAATCCCATTAGGTGGAATCCACGGCTCGAGGTTTTCATGAGTAATTTCATCCTGGCAAACACATCGAGGTACAAAACATTCACCGAACTTCCACTATCAACAAGGATTCGGCTTACATCATAGTTATTTAAATTGAGGGATACAACTAATGCGTCATCATGGGGGAACTGTATCCCTTGGAGATCATCGTCGGAGAAGGAGAGCTCGCCCGTCCGCCCTTCTTCGGCGCCGATCCTTCACCGTCGTCCCTGGGGCTCGATCCGCCGGCCTCTTCGATCATGTTGATGCGGCCGATCACGGGCGGATTCGGTGGAGGAGGAGGTTGTTGAAGTTCGGGCTGGCGGTCACCTCCTTGTTGTGGCTCGGGCGCCCTCCTGAACTGATTCAGTCACCCCCATGGATCAGCCTCTCGATTTCATTTTTCAGCTGCCAGCATTCTTCAGTGTCATGGCTGTGCTCCCGGTGGTAGCGGCAGTACTTAGTGGGATCTCTTCGGGTCGGGTTCCCTCGGAGAGGCACTGGCCGGGGGAGCTGGCGCTCTATTTCCATGAGGATTTGCGCCCGGGGCACGGTTAGCGGAGTATAATGATCGAATCGCCTGGAGGGCTCCGGGAGCGATTCCTTGGCGGCAGCGGGGGACTCTTTGGCGGCGAGGTGGACTTGGCCGACGGCGGGACGGTGCCTGTCGGGAACTTTGGGCTCCTTCTTCTTTGCTTGCTCGGCGCGGGAAACTCTCCGCGATTCTTCGACCCTAGCGTATTTGTCCGCCAGGGCCATCATATCAGAGAGGCTAGGGGGGTAGCTGACTTCCATAGCCAGGTAGAAGTCGCTTTCCTTCGAGACTCCCCCTGCCAAGGCGGACATAGCCACCTCATGATTAAGGTGGTCCACCTCTAACATGGCCTTATTAAAACGGCCAAGATAATTTCTCAAGGACTCCCCCTCTCTCTGCTTAACTTCAGAGAGGGAGTCAGATCTTCGTCGGTGGCGGCGCTGCTGACGAACTGGCCAATAAAAAGACGGCTCAGCTCGTCAAATGAATCGATGGAACCTGGCTTCAAGGCGTTGAACCAGGTTCGGGCGATCCTCTGAGGGTGGAGGGGAAAGCACGGCAGAGGACCGCGTCGGATGCTCCATGGAACATCATTATTGACTGGAAGCTGCTAAGATGGTCGTCCGGGTCAGAAGAGCCATGGTAGGGTTCGACGGCTGGTAGCTTGACATGGGAGGGAATCACTTCCTCCATGATCCCCTTAGAGAAAGGGATGCCCTGCTCCGCTTTGGGTTGGGGCGGATGGGCCTGTTGGCAGCGTCCAGCTCCTGACGCATCTCCTGGATCTGACGACGGATCTCCTCTTCACTGGTCAGAGGAGGAGCTGGGCGAGAGGATCGTAGGGACGGCGTCGAATCATGGTGGGAGGTCACTGGGGAGAGGGATCGGGCTCGCTGAGATCTGGAGGATCCCTATTGTAACCGCCTCGTGGGACTGGTTTGTCCCCTCTGGGTCGGTGTGGGGGGTCCGTGGATTTATGCAGACTGGAGGAGGAAGTTGCCGGCGAAGAAGGAATCACGGCCTCCTTATGAAAGTGCGGAGCGGGAGGAGCCGTGAGGCGCTCCTGGACCAGATGAGTCAGGGCCTGGACTTGCTGGACCACGAGGCAAACTGGTCCTGGGTCACCGGGATGGCAGGCGGTGACGGGGTTTCGATTGGTGGAGGTTGCGGTGCTACACCGCTCGTCGGATCAGGCCTCTGAGAAGCGGCCTGATCTTGGGCTTCGGAGGTTGCTCTTCTTCGATTGGCCATTAGAGAGGTTCTACTCCAGATTATGATCCTTATCTCCTTTCTTCAAGTTTTAATGGGACTTGAGACCCTTCCTCTAGCGCCAATCTGTTGCCACCGGGATCCGTCCTCCGACTCGGGCGCAGTTGATCTCTAGGGGTGGACCTGCACACAAGTCCTCGCGCGAGAGGCGTTGGGGGTGGCCCTCCGCGGAAGACCCTCCAACGCTCAAGTCAGTGGGAGGAAATCGGCGATCAATCAGAAAACGGGGAGGTGGATCTCTTCGGGGAGTCTCTCTAGGGGTAGCCAATCGGAAGCTCTAGGAGGTGAGAGCACCGACGAGCAGCTGGCGAGAGCGGAAGAGTGAGAGTGAGGGTGTGAGCGCGCGCGTACCTGAGGGAATCTGTGAGCATGATACTTATAGGCTGTCACCTGGATCTTGAGCGTCTTCTGGAAGGTTCAGAGGTTGTTAGGATATGGGGATGGATCGAATCAGGCCGTTGTAGGGCTGTTGGGATCCATATCTTGTCTGTTAGGGGATCGACAGCTAGGAGAGCTCCTTGATGGCTTGAGATCTGGTAGGTGCGTAGGTCTCGGGTAGCCTTGATAAGTTCTAGACCACTTCTCAACATGATTCCTTGCCAGGATGTTGTTACAGTAGGCTTAGGCTCTCCCGCGTCAGGTTCCGCGGAGGTGAGTATTGGATCGTGGGTCGCTTAGTGAAGCCGGGCCATGGAGGCTCGGGGGAAATGAGCTACAGGAAGCTCGGGAGGGCCGAGCTATGAAAACTCGGGAAATGAGATACAGGAAGCTCGGGAGGGCCGAGCTATGGAAGCTCAGGGGAGCCGAGCTATGGAGGCTCGGGGAGGCCGAGCTATGGGAGCTCGGGGAGGCGCCGAACTATGGAAGCTCGGGGGAGCCGAGCTATGGAAGCTCGGGGAGGCCGAGCTATGGGAGCTCGAGGGAGCTGAGCTATGGAAGCTCGGGATGTCGAACTATGGAAGCTCGGGGGAGCCGAGCTATGGAAGCTCGGGAAGGCCGAGCTATGGGAGCTCGGGGGAGCCGAGCTATGGAAGCTCGGGGATGTCTTGGTGGACGAAGGAAAGGGGTCGGTCTTAGCCTCCTCGCACGGATATTGATACAATGACGATTTTACCCCCCAACATATATATATTTATAGTCGAATAGTTATAAATTATTTAATTCATTTTTTGTTAATAACTTTTATAATTATTTATTAACTTAAAAATTATAAATAATTAAAAGCCTTTTAATAATTTGAATAATGGTGGTAGATCAAATTTTTTAGCTGCCTTAGCGGTTCGGAAAAAATTTTAGCAGCGAGGGCGCCTTTTCAAAAAACTAGCCCACTCGATTCCCAGACTTCTTCGGTTCTTCCGCCTTGCCCTAACTCCCGACTTCCCTCACTCTCCCCTAACTCCCGAGGAAAGCCACCCACCGTCGCCTCCTCCCGTCTTCCCCCCCTCCTTCGGCCTCGGTTCTCTGTCGAAGCCGCAGAGGAGGTCCACACCCAGGCCGCTCCCTGGGAGGACTACGAGGAGCCCCGGTCTCATTCCCAAATTCTAGGGCCGGGCACCCATGGCCGGAGTGGATGAAGCTGGTGACCGTCGCCTCCTCCCGTCTACCCCCCCCCCCCCCCCGGCCTCCGACCTTGGTTCTCCGTTGGAGCTGCAGAGGAGGTCCATACCCAGGCCGTTCCCTAGGAGGGCTACGAGGAGCCCCCGGTCTCCTTCCCAAATTCTAGGGCCGGGCACCCATGGCTGGAGTGGACGAAACTGGTGGATTATCTCGTGGCCAGAGGTTATTCCGTTTGGCGAGGGTCAGTGGCCGCTGGTGATGATGACGACTTGTTTTTTGACCATAAGGATCTCTCGAAAGAGTTCGTGAAGGCTGCCGAGGCTTGTCTGGTTATAATTTTGTCCATTTTTTTGTAAGATGTATTGTTTGGTTATACTTTTTTTAAAATCTGATGGACAACTACTTCCACTGTCACCTGCAGCCATGTATGATAATCTGGGCAATCAAGCTGGGGTGCAGATACCTCCAATAAATCCTCAACCAAACCCATTTGGCAATGCATTCTATGGAGCTGGATCTCAGCTTATCAGAGGTGGCCTGAGGGCATATGGAGAGAAATTATTGGGCTCAAGTTCTAAATTTATGCAAAGCAATGTATAGAATATGTGTCACGCCCCAGACCCAAAATTTTGTGCTAGGGTGACAACCCGCCGCGTGCCGGGCACGCAAGGCGTCCCGAAACATGACACTGAATTCAAGAAAAGTAACCACCTATATCATTCAAGTCCATGTCTTTAATACAATCCATAACTAAAGATTTGGGCTACAAGCCCTACACATAAGCATTACTGGGGTTACATCAACATATGAATCCACTTTATTTTAAGTAGAAGCTCCAACGAACCTATGATTCCTTACACACTACACTAATATAGTCTGGGCATCAAGCCCTACACATGAATACACTGGTATAGCAATAAAACAAAATTCTATATTTTATTTGAGTTGAGGTCCATCACTCCAACATGTTATTCTCAAATCTCATGGTCCTGTAGCAAAAACATTATAATATTCTTATGAGATTACACTCAGTAAGTAAACCATGTTATACAGTCCAATCATAGCATAGCAATCAATAAGCATATAAATGATCATCATGCATAAACATTTCACCAATACTCAAACATGCAATGTAAGTAAACCCATCATTGTTATATTATATCATATGTGTCCCACGGCCCTGCAATGCCCCATAACAAGGAGAGCCGTGGTGGCACATATAAATATAATTCAAATCATTTGCACTCATCATTGTTGTATTATATCATAGCAAATTATCAGTGCATATAAACAATTCATTATCATATTATATTATATGTGTCCCACGGCCCTGCAATGCCCCATAACAAAGGAGAGCCGCGGCGGCACATATAAATATAATTCGCATCATTTGCACTCATCATTGTTGTATTATATCATAGCAAATTATCAGTGCATATAAACAATTCATTGTCATATTATATTATATGTGTCCCACGGCCCTGCAATGCCCCATAACAAAGGAGAGCCGCGGCGGCACATATAAATATAATTCATTCTTTTGCATTCACAATCACTCCATTATGCAATGTAAGTATTATATCATGCGTGTCCCACGGCCCTGCAATGCCTCATCTGAGCACACCCTCTAGATGTGTATGGCCATAGCAAAGGAGAACCGCGGCGGCACTTATGAATATAATACCAATCATTTGCATCCATAGCCGCTCAATTATATTATATAAGTAAACCCACTATTTATACTCTCAATGGTAACTGTAAATGTGACCCACGGCCCTGCAATATCTCCATAATGTACCAACCTGCATCCCCCTACTGAAGTAGGGTCGAAATGCCATAGTATACTAACAAGTATCCCCCCTACTGAAGTAGGGTCGAAATACCATAGTATACTAACCAGTATCCCCCCTACTGAAGTAGGGTCGAAATACCATAATGTATCAACCAGTATCCCCCCTACTGAAGTAGGGTCGAAATACCGTAATGTATCAACCAGTATCCCCCCTACTGAAGTAGGGTCGAAATACCATAATGTATCAACCAGTATCCCCCCTACTGAAGTAGGGTCGAAATACTGTAATGTATCAACCAGTATCCCCCCTACTGAAGTAGGGTCGAAATACTAGGATATAACATGATAAAGGAGAGCCGTGGCGACACATAACAGTACCTCACATCACATCAATACATCAATACATCAATGCATCAATCATGTAGTAAAACAGTGGATTATACTTACTGGATAATTGCATGTAATATATCACATCAATTTCATAATAACTGCATCTCTCATGCATAGCAACTGCATCTCTCATGCATAGCAACTGTATCTCTCATGCATAGCAACTGCATCTCTCATGCATAGCAACAGCATTTCACATGCATAATAACTGTATAGCATCCACACATGAAATCATAGTATTCATTTACTTATACATTTAGCCAATAACAATTCACAATTTAACTACGCATATCCTAAAATAAATTATTTAATAAACTGATAACTGGCTTACTTACCTCCGCACGCAATCCAACAAGTATAAATAAGCTAGTCAGATGTCTGAGCACCTACAGGATCATTTACATAATTAATTTATTAGTAAAGAATATTAAAATGACCCTTAGGATTTCTACCCAGACTAGTTCACGGGCCCTACATTGGGCTCGAATATCTCCCACTACACACCAATTGGGGAAGTAAAAATACCCCAAGAAACTAGAATTCACCCAGATTCTAGCCATATAATTATTTTCTAATCTCGGCCCGTTACGGGGCCCAAAATCCAGCCCGAAATCCGCTCATTGCACGGCCCAAAGGCCTGAACCGGTCGTCCCAGCCGGCCCGGTTCAACCTTATCTCCCTCCCGATCCCCTGTTTCACCGAACAGGGGATGGGGACATGGCCGGCGGCCGAGGCCGCCGCCGGCCAAATTGAGGGCGGCCCGGCCGCCGGTGGCCGGGCCAGAGCCGGCCGCCGCCGCGGCCGGCCGCCAAATCCTTTCCCTCCCCCTCAATTTCTCCCTCTCTCTCTAATTCCTCCGCGCGGCACAGAAGTGTGCCGGCGGCACGGCCGGCCACCATGGCCGGCCGGACCTCCATCGGACGCACGCCCGGCGCCGGTGGAGGCGGCAGTCCAAGCCTCGGGCCCGGCGAGGCGGCGAGCACGCCGCCGGGCCCGAACCAACCGGAACCGGCTTCCGCCACCGCACGAGAGGAGGGTCAATTGGCCCTCCCTCTCCTCTCTCTCCCCACCACCCCGCCGGACGCCTCCCCCGGCGCCGGCGGCATCGCCGGCCAAGTATCAGGCCCGGCACGGCGGCGAGCACGCCGTCGGGCCTGAACCAACGGGATCAACCGGCAGTTTCTTCTCTCTGTCCCACTGTCTCTCTCTCTCACGCCCGCTCTCTCTCTCTCTCTCTCTCTCTCTCTCTCTCTCCGAAGTGGATCTGGGAAATTTACCTGAAGGGAAAACGGATGCCAGGGTGATGGAGGGAGCCCCCTCCTCTATCACATATATAATCCTTCTTGTGTAACGCTTCGGGTTAAGATCTGCGCAAACGAAACGCTTAGCTAAAATGAAGCGTTGCACAACCCAGTGTCAAACCCGAACCTGGTTCACATGAACCGGGAACCGGGTATTACATCCTCCCCTCCTTATAAGAATTTCGTCCTCGAAATTGATATACATCTTATAGAATATAGAATCCAATTTTCCCTCTCATAATGAATTAAATTCCCTTAAAAGTTACGGTGATCGATGCATCATTGATCTGTCATAAGATACAAGTAATTATGGATTTTTCTTTCCCATTTCTTCCTTAGGCTCCCAATAGTCTCTCTCTCAGAATGATTATTCTACTGATCTTTGACATAAGTAATACTACATTATTTCAGAACTTGATTCTTACGGTCCATAATGTGCACAAGATGATCTTCATAGGTCAATTCTTCTTTAAGCTAAATTGGTTCAAGTTACAACACATAACGGGGTTTGAAATATACTTCCTCTGTCATAAAGATATGAAACACATTGAACACTACAAAGAGTAATGAAAGCAGTGCTAAGCTATAAGACACTTCCTTTATCTTGATCAAAGTTTCAAATGACCCAATGTTTTGTGGCTCAAGTCGCCTCTAACACAGACCTCATAACGTCATTGGTTAGCAAAACTTCCAAATGATCTTTAACCTGAAATTTCAAATCTTTCTGTTTAAAATCAACATATAACTTTTCTCTTAACTCTGAGCTACATGAAGCTGCCTTGATACTTTCTCATATTTGTTAAACCAGCTCCGTAATCAAAATTTTCTCTCTCACACTTCATCTCAATAAAATTACACCTTATATCATAGACAACAAAATGAATCCATTTGAATGTTGGCTTGGTAATCAATAAATAAGCAATTTCATTAAGGGTAAGAACAATACCAAGCACCTCTTAAATCCCTTACACAGGCTCACAGTATAACATCTAAAATCTTATTGGTTTCTGCAGTTGTCTATTACATGTATAATGTCTTCCATACTTAAGGTTTCGATTCCTTGATAAGACAGTTCGAAATTCTTGTGAATTAGATATAAGATAATTTTCTTTCAATGCTCTCTCAACTCTTGAATAGTTGAATGTACCATTAATCATTACGATACTTATATCAATCATCATAATATACTTGGTTTCACTCTTGAATACTTAAGCTAACATCAATGAACATTATGCCAAGATATCTTTCATAATTATCGTAATTAAGATTCATTTTCTTTGAATATAGATATGCCACTCATAGCTGATTGATAATTTATCCATCCAGTCTCGAATTCAGAAAGTACTCAATTGTGATTAATCAAAAACATGTAATTAACTATTCCATTCCCAAAATATCATCAATATTAATCATCCCTATAACCAGCAGATGAGTTCATAATCTTACAACATCAATAATGTAAGTTCTACAATTAAGATTCATTAAATTCAGATTTAATACCTCAAGATCCATATATCAACTCAATTGCAATATGGACATAATGGTGTTTAGTTATATTAGTCATCAATTGCAATTTTCCACTACTATGTTTATTCCATATATTCATCTGTCTTTTATTGCATATCCAATTAAAATTTCATCTCCCATATTATTTAAAGGTCTGAAACTGCTACGAATCATTTCCAACAAGTTTGATGGAGCTAAAACCTCTAGAAGCCCCTTGACTCCCCACTGATCAAGGCTACCAGCCAGGGAGCCCACATAATATCATTGGCTTGCGATGGTTCATTCTCAATTCCTATCAAACTTGTAATTCAATTAATATCTTGATAAACTTTAAATTTCAAGCTTCCAAAGCATAATTCATGAAATTCCTTGAAAGTCATAATTGTCTCAATGTCATCCAAGTATTTTGCCTAGAGTGTCATTATGCATATGTCCCTAAGATCATAACCTGGGTCCTGTGGGTTATGGGCCCACCACGCTTCCGCTGCGCACTCTGATGCTGCATGTCCTGCATAGACTGCGCCATACCCGAGAGAGCTTGAAGCATCTCGGACTGGAATCGCTGGTGCTCAGTTCCTACTGGTTGGCAGGGGCCATACCTCCAGTAGTTCCTTAACCCACCGGCTGATCAGCATTACCGGCCAGAGAGTCCTCCTCATACAGTTGGAATTAGATGTGATTAATATCATCATAAACTAATGTGTCAGGTGACTCTAAGTATAATGTCATCAAAATATGTTCTCTACGTGTTATCATGTCAATATGTCTGTGTCCCTAGGTCATAACTGTTATCATGTCAATATGTCTGTGTCCCTAAGGTCATAACTGTTATCATGTCAATATGTCTGTGTCCCTAGATAACTGTTATCATGTCAATATGTCTGTGTCCCTAGGTCATAACCTAGTGCTCTGATACCATAAAAGCTGTCACGCCCCAGACCCAAAAATTTTGAGCTAGGGTGACAACCCGCCGCGTGCCGGGCACGCAAGGCGTCCCGAAACATGACACTGAATTCAAGAAAAGTAACAACCTATATATCATTCAAGTCCATGTCTTTAATACAATCCATAACTAAAGATTTGGGCTACAAGCCCTACACATAAGCATTACTGGGGTTACATCAACATATGAATCCACTTTATTTTAATAGAAGCTCCAACGAACCTATGGTTCCTTACACACCACTAATATAGTCTGGGCATCAAGCCCTACACATAATACACTGGTATAGCAATAAAACAAAATCTATATTTTATTTGAGTTGAGGTCCATCACTCCAACATGTTATTCTCAACTCATGGTCCTGTAGCAAAAACATTGTAATATTTTATGAGCTTACACTCAGTAAGTAAACCATGTTATACAGTCCAATCATAGCATAGCAATCAATAAGCATATAAATGATCTGCATGCATAAACATTTCACAATACTCAAACATGCAATGTAAGTAAACCCATCATTGTTATATTATATCATATGTGTCCCACGGCCCTGCAATGCCCCATAACAAGGAGAGCCGTGGTGGCATATAAATATAATTCAAATCATTTGCACTCATCATTGTTGTATTATATCATAGCAAATTATCAGTGCATATAAACAATTCATTGTCATATTATATTATATGTACGGCCCTGCAATGCCCCATATGTCATATCCATAGGTGCATATGCCCCATGCAATGCCCCATAACAAAGGAGAGCCGCGGCGGCACATATAAATATAATTCATTCTTTTGCATTCACAATCACTCCATTATGCAATGTAAGTATTATATCATGCGTGTCCCACGGCCCTGCAATGCCTCATCTGAGCACATCCTCTAGATGTGTATGGCCATAGCAAAGGAGAACCGCGGCGGCACTTATGAATATAATACCAATCATTTGCATCCATACCGCTCAATTATATTATATAAGTAAACCCACTGTTTATACTCTCAATGGTAACTGTAAATGTGACCCACGGCCCTGCAATATCTCATAATGTACCAGCATCCCCCCTACTGAAGTAGGGTCCCATAGTATACAACAAGTATCCCCCCTACTGAAGTAGGGTCGAAATACCATAGTATACTAACCAGTATCCCCCCTACTGAAGTAGGTCGAAATACCATAATGTATCAACCAGTATCCCCCCTACTGAAGTAGGGTCGAAATACCGTAATGTATCAACCAGTATCCCCCCTACTGAAGTAGGGTCGAATACCATAATGTATCAACCAGTATCCCCCCTACTGAAGTAGGTCGAAATACCAACCAGTATCCCCCCTACTGAAGTAGGGTCGAAATACTAGGATATGACATGATAAAGGAGAACCGTGGCGACACATAACAGTACCTCACATCACATCAATACATCAATACATCAATCATGTAGTAAAACAGTGGATTATACTTACTGAACAATTGCATGTAATATATCACATCAATGTCATAATAACTGCATCTCTCATGCATAGCAACTGCATCTCTCATGCATAGCAACTGCATCTCTCATGCATAGCAACTGCATCTCATGCATAGCAACAGCATCACATGCATAATAACATAGCATCCACACATGAAATCATAGTATTCATTTACATCTACTTACAATTTAGCCAATAACAATTCACAATTTAACTACGCATATCCTGAAATAAATTATTTAATAAACTGATAACTGGCTTACTTACCTCCGCACGCAATCCAACAGTATAAATCAGCTAGTCAGATGTCTGAGCACCTACAGGATCATTTACACAATTAATTTATTAGAAAGAATATTAAAATGACCCTTAGATTTCTACCCAGACTAGTTCACGGGCCCTACTTTGGGCTCGAATATCTCCCACTATACACACCCAATTGGGGAAGTAAAAATACCCCAAGAAACTAGAATTCACCCAGATTCTAGCCATATAATTATTTTTCTAATCCCGGCCCGTTACGGGCCCAAAATCCAGCCCAAATCAGCTCATTGCACGGCCCAAAAGGCCTGAACCGGCCGGCCCAGCCGGCCCGGTTCAACCTTATCTCCCTCCCGATCCCCTGTTTCACCGAACAGGGGACGGGACATGGCCGGCGGCCGGGGCCGCCGCCGGCCAAATTGAGGGCGGCCCGGCCGCCGGTGGCCGGGCCAGAGCCGGCCGCCGCCGCGGCCGGCCGCCAAATCCTTTCCCTCCCCTCAATTTCTCTCTCTCTCTCTAATTCCTCCGCGCGGCACGAAGTGTGCCGGCGGCACGGCCGGCCACCATGGCCGGCCGGACCTCCACCGGACGCACGCCCGGCGCCGGTGGAGGCGACAGGCCAAGCCTCGGGCCCGGCGAGGCGGCGAGCACGCCGCCGGGCCCGAACCAACCGGCGGAAGCCGGTTCGGCTTCCGCCACCGCGCGAGAGGAGGGCCAATTGGCCCTCCCTCTCCTCTCTCTCTCCACCACCACCCCGCCGGACGCCTCCCCCGGCGCCGGCGGGTCGCCGGCCAAGTATCAGGCCCGGCGCGGCGGCGAGCACGCCGCCGGGCCTGAACCAAGGGATCAACCGGTAGTTTCTTCTCTCTGTCCCGCTGTCTCTCTCTCTCACGCCCGCTCTCTCTCTCTCTCTCGAAGTGGATCTGGGAAATTTACCTGAAGGGAAAACGGATGCCAGGGTGATGGAGGGAGCCCCCTCCTCTATCACATATATAATCCTTCTTGTGTAACGCTTCGGGTTAAAGATCTGCGCAAACGAAACGCTTAGCTAAAATGAAGCGTTGCACAACCCAGTGTCAAACCCGAACCTGGTTCACATGAACCGGGAACCGGGTATTACAATATGTAAACAGAGAATGCATGTTAGTACATGCATTGTAGAATATTAGTCAATAGCCTCCTTTTTGCAGTCTGAATTATTGCATGCATTATAAATAATAATAAACATGCCATTATATTTTCTAACTTTTGGCCTCAAATGTAACAGATTAGCAAGTATTTCTCCAATCCTCAGTGTTGGGGGGTAAAATCGTCATTACATTAATATCCGTGCAAGGCGGCTAAGGCTGACCTCCTCCTACCGTCTCCTTCCGGGCTTCCCTAGCTCGGCCTCTTCCGGGCTTCCCTAGCTCGGCCTCTTTCGGGCTTCCGTAGCTCGGCCTCTTCCGGGCTTCCCTAGCTCGGCCTCTTTCGGGCTTCCCTAGCTCGGCCTCTTCCGGGCTTCCGTAGCTCGGCCTTTTCCGGGCTTCCGTAGCTCGGCCCCTTCCGGGCCTCCGTAGCTCGGCTTCTTCCGAGCTTCCGTAGCTCGGCCCCTTCCGGGCCTCCGCAGCTCGGCTTCTTTCGGGCTTCCGTAGCTCGGTCCCTTCCGGGCTTTCGTAGCTTGGCCCCTTCCGGGCCTCCATAGCTCGGCTTCTTCCGGGCTTCCGTAGCCTGCTGCTACCTAGCGATCCACGCCCCGACGTCTACCTCCGCGGAACCTGACGCGGGAGAGCTCAAGCAGGGAATCATGTTAAGACGTGGCCTAAGACCTATTATAACCGCCCCAGGTCTACTCACCAGATCCAAGACCTCAAGGAGCTCTCCCAGCCGTCGATCCCTAACAGACAAGGCGTGGATTCTAACGGCCCCACAACGGCCTGATTCTGTCTACCTCCGTATCGTAACAACCTCAGTGCCTTCCAGAAGATGCTCAAGTCCCCAGGTGACAGTCTATAAATATCAGATGGCAGATTCCCTCAGGTACGCACTCTTGACGCCCAAAACTCTGGAGTCATTCCTCTCTCCGGCAGCTCGTCGGTGCTCTGCCCTCCAGAGCCTCCGATTGGCCGCCCCCTGGAGAGGTCTCCCGGAGAGATCCACCTCCCCATTGTCTGGTTGATCGCCGATTCCTTCCTCACTGACTTGAGCGTCGGAGGGCCTTCCGCGGAGGACCACCCCCGGCGTCCCTCCGCGTGTGGGCTTCCTGTTTTGCAGGTCCGCGCCCCCTCCCTGAGGATCGACCGCGCCCGAGTCGGAGGACGGATCCCGGCGGCAACAGATTGGCGCTAGAGGAAGGGCCTCAAGTCCCATTAAAACTTGAAAAAAGGAGACAAGGATCTTGATCCGGAGAAGAACCTCTCTGATGGCCAACCGGAAGAGAGCAACCTCTGATGCCCAAGATCAGGTCGCCTCCCAGAGGCCTGATCCGACTGGCGCCACAGCGCCACAACCCCCACCTGTCGAGACTCCGTCGCCGCCTGCCATTCCGGTGACCCAGGACCAGTTCGCTACGCTGGTCCAGCAAGTCCAGGCTCTTACCCACCTGGTCCAGGAGCGCTTGCGCCTCCTCCTGCTTCGCATCCCCAGAAAGAAACGGCGACTTCTTCTTCGCCGGCAACCTCCTCCTCTGATCCGCATGAATCAGCGGATCCCCCACATCGCCCCAGGGGGGACAAACCGGTCCCTCGAACCGGTTATGATAGAGATCTTCCCAGATCTCGGCGAGCCCGCTCCCTCTCTCCGGCAACGTCTCACCATGATTCGACGCCATCCTTGCGGTTCTCCCGCCCAGCTGCTCCTCTCGCCGGTGAGGAGGAGATCCGCCGTCAGATCCAAGAGATGCGTCAGGAGCTGGACGCCGCCAAGCAGACCCATCTGCCCCAGCCCAAAGCAGAGCAGGGCATCCCTTTCTCTAAGGGAATCATGGAGGAAGTGATTCCCTCCCACGTCAAGCTGCCAACCGTCGAGCCCTATCACGGCTCCACTGATCCGGACGACCATCTCAGTAGCTTCCGGTCAATAATGATGTTCCACGGAGCATCTGATGCGATCCTCTGCCGAGCCTTCCCATCCACCCTCAGAGGATCCGCCCGAACCTGGTTCAACGCCTTGAAACCGGGTTCCATTGATTCATTCGACGAGCTGAGCCACCTTTTTATTGGCCAGTTCGTCAGCAGCCGCCGCCACCGACGGAGATCCGACTCCCTCTCCGAAGTCAAGCAAAGAGAGGGGGAGTCCTTGAGAAATTATCTTGGCCGTTTCAACAAGGCCATGTTGGAGGTGGACCACCTTAATCATGAGGTGGCTATGTCCGCCCTAGCGGGGGGAGTTTCAAAGGAGAGCGACTTCTATTTGGCAATGGAAGTCAGCTACCCCCCATGTCTGTCTGATATGATGGCCCTTGCGGACAAATACGCTCGGGTCGAGGAGTCGCGGAGAATGGCCCGCGCTGAGCAGGCAAGAAGAAGCAAGAGCCCAAAGTTCCCGACAGACACCGCCCTGTCCGTCGGCCAAGTCCGCCTCGCCGCCAAAGAGTCCCTCCGCCGCCGCCAAGGAATCGCTCCCGGAGTCCCCCTAGGCGATTCGATCGCTACACTCCGTTGACTGTGCCCCGGGCGCAAATCCTCATGGAGATAGAGCGCCAGCTTCCCCGACCAGTACCTCTCCGAGGGAACCCGACCCGAAGAGATCCCGCCAAGTACTGCCGCTACCATAGGGAGCATGGTCATGACACTGAAGAATGCTGGCAGCTGAAGAACGAGATCGAGAGACTGATTCGGCGGGGACGGTTGGACCAGTTCAGAAGGGCACCCGAGCCGCAGCACAAGGAGGTGATCGCCAGCCCGAGCTCCCACAACTCCCTCCTCCACCAAATCCGCCCGTGGTTGGCCGCATCAACATGATTGAAGAGGCCGGCGGATCGAGCTCCAGGGGCAATGGTGATGCACCGGTGCCAAAGAAGGCGCGCACGGGCGAGCTTTCCTTTTCTGATGATGATCTTCTTGGGATACAGCTTCCCCATGAGGACGCACTTGTTGTATCCCTAAACTTGAACAATTATGATGTAAGCCGAATCCTGGTTGATAGTGGAAGCTCGGTAAACGTTTTGTACCTCGGTGTGTTTGCCAGGATGAAATTGCTCATGGAAAACCTTCGAGCCGTGGATTCCACCCTGATGGGATTCACCGGCGACGTCATCATCCCAGAAGGAATCGTCACCCTGACGGTCCGCGCAGGAACCTGGCCCCTTGTAACCGTTGTACAAGCCGACTTCCTAGTGACCGACCTCAGGTCCCCATATAACGCCATATTCGGCAGGCCCGGCTTGATGTCTCTTAAGGCGGTTGTCTCTATCCCGCATCTGTCTATGAAGTTCCCCACCGAGCAAGGAGTTGGAGTGGTTCGGGGAAGTCAGCCATGGCTCGGCAATGTTTTGTCACGAGCCTTCAGTCCAGAATTCCCGAGTTGACGGGCTAGACGCCGCGAAGATTTCGCCGAGCAACGGGGAGAACCGGTGGAAGAGCTGGAAGAAGTACCGCTGGACGAAGCTCGGCCCGACCGAACCACAAGGATCGGGTCGCTGCTCAGGAGAGCCTCGTCGCGAGCTATCAGATTCCTCCAAAGCAATGCGGACATCTTCGCCTGGACCGCCTCCGACATGCCAGGAATTAGCCCCGAAGTCCTCGTCCATCGTCTCAATGTGGACGAGATGCACAGGCCTGTTAAGCAGAAGAAGAGAAGCTTCGCCCCAGAGCGGCAAAAAGCCATTGAAGAAGAGGTCGACAAACTCATCAAAGCCAACTTTGTCCGAGAGGTGAATTACCCAAGTTGGCTGTCAAATGTCGTCATGGTGAAAAGTCGAATGGCAAATGGAGGATCTGCATCGACTTCACCGACCTCAACAAGGCATGCCCGAAGGACAGCTTCCCCCTCCCTCGGATCGACCAGCTCGTGGATGCCACCTCAGGCCACCAAATGCTGTCATTCATGGATGCCTATTCGGGCTACAATCAGATCCGGATGGCCCCCGAGATGAAGAAAAGACCGCCTTCATAACCGACCGAGGTACCTACTGTTACCGAGTTATGCCTTTCGGTCTTAAAAATGCAGGAGCGACCTACCAGCGGCTGGTCAACAAGGTGTTCAAGGAGCAAATCGGCCGGAACATGGAGGTGTATGTGGATGATATGCTGGTCAAAAGCAAGGAAGCGCTGCGGCATGTTGAGGACCTCGCGGAGAGCTTTGCCACGCTGCGCAAGTATGGAATGAAGCTCAACCCAACCAAGTGCGCCTTCGGCGTCAATTCTGGGAAGTTCCTCGGCTTCATGGTCTCCCAGCGCGGTATCGAAGCTAACCCTCAGAAGATTCAAGCTCTCCAACAAATGGCGCCCCCAGCGTCCATTAAAGAGGTCCAGCGCCTGACCGGGAGGATAGCGGCCCTTAACCGCTTCGTGGCTCGGTCAGCCGAGAGATGCCTCCCCTTCTTCAAAACTCTCCGATCGGCCAAGAATTTCCAGTGGACTCCTGAGTGCCAGAAATCATTTCAAGATCTCAAGAAGTACCTCGGCTCGCCTCCACTTCTTAGTAGTCCGGTCCCAGGGGAGACTCTGTTTCTGTACCTGGCCGTTTCGAGGGCGCAGTTTGTTCGGTGCTAGTCAAGAAGAAGGCAAGATCCAAAGCCGATCTACTATGTGAGTAGGCTGCTCCGCGATGCGGAGACGAGGTACACCAGGATTGAGAAAATAGTGCTTGGCCTTGATCACCTCGTCCGGAAGCTGCGACCTTATTTCCAAGCACATTCAGTGACGGTCCTGACCGATCAACCCATCAAGGCGGTGGTCCACCGTCCAGAAACATCGGGGAGGATGACCAAATGGGCCGTCGAACTAAGCGAGCATGACATACATTTTCAACCTCGCCCGGCCATCAAAGCTCAAGTGCTGGCCGACTTCCTCCTCGAGTGCACCATCCCGGAAGACGGCTCTACCCCAGAAAAGTCCCGAAGGACCAAAACCTGAAGCTCGGTGGCTCCTTCACGTCGATGGGTCGTCCAATGCCCATCACTCCGGTGCGGGTCTAGTTCTCACCAGCCCGAGGGGATGATCTTCGAATATGGCGTCCGATTCTCCTTCCCGGCTTCCAACAACGAAGCCGAGTACGAGGCCCTGTTAGCCGGTCTCCGGATCGCCCGCAACCTGAAGGTGGAAAAGCTTAGCGCCTTCACCGACTCTCAGCTGGTGGCCGGCCATGTGCGGGGGAGTTTGAAGCCCGAGAACCCAATATGATTCGATATCTCCAAGAGGTGCGCGGCCTACTTCCTCACTTTTCAGAGTTTGAAATTATTCAAATTCCTAGATCGGAAAACGCCCGTGCCGACCTACTCTCCCGATTGGCAACCACGGAGACAATGGATGCTGAACAAAAATTCCATCTGGAGACTCTGGAGAAGCCGAGTATCATGGAAGCCGACCGGGTGATGCAAATCGAGACCGAACCATCCTGGTTCGACCCTATCCTCAGCTATCTTAAAGAAGGGTCGCTCCCGTCCGACCGAAGAGAGGCCAGGAAATTGAAGCTGCAGGCGACCCACTATGTATTGATTGACAGCCAACTTTACAAGCGGTCTTTCTCCATGCCGCTGCTCAGATGCCTCCGCCCATCCGAGGCGGACTATGCTCTACGGAGGTACATGAAGGGATTTGCGGCAACCATCTGGGAAGCCGGTCCCTATGTCACAAGGTGCTACGGCAAGGCTATTACTGGCCGACCATGCAGAAAGATGCGGACGATCTAGTCCGAGCCTGTGACGCCTGCCAGAGACATTCAAGCATCCAGAGGCTCCCTTCCGCCGAGCTAGTTTCTATATCCTCCGCCTGGCCCTTTGCCAAGTGGGGGATGGACATCCTCGGCCCATTCCCGTTGGCGACGGGACAGCGAAAATTCTTATTTGTCGCCATTGACTACTTCACCAAATGGGTTGAAGCGGAAGCAGTTGCCAAATCACCGAAGCCCGGGCCAGAGACTTTGTGTGGAGGTCCATCATCTGCCGGTTCGGCCTCCCCCACACCATAATCACCGATAACGGCAAGCAGTTCGACAATTCCAAATTCCGCCAATTCTGCGAGGAGCATGGAATCCGTCACCACCTTACTTCGGTCGGGCACCCACAAGCCAACGGAGCGGCCGAGGTAACCAACAGGACTCTCCTCCAAGGAATCAAAGCTCGCCTCTCTAGAGCCCAAGGCAGGTGGGCGGATGAGCTGCACCATGTCTTGTGGGCCTATCGCACCACTCCGAGAATCCCGACGGGCGAGACTCCATTCCGAATGGCTTTTGGTACGGAGGCCGTCATCCCTGTGGAAATGGCCTCCCATCTTTGCGGGTGGAGAGTTACTCGGAGGAAGCCAGCAACGAGCAACTCCGCACCAACCTCGACTTGGTGGAGGAAGTCAGAGAGAAGGCCCGAATCAGGACGGCTGCCTATCAACAGAGGGTGGCTCGGTACCATGCCTCCAGGTCAAGGGGAAGACCTTCCTACCTGGCGACCTTGTCCTCCGGAAAGCTTCTGTATCCAAACCGCTGGAGCAAGGAAAGCTGGCGCCGAACTGGGAAGGCCCGTACCAAATCACGGAGATCATTGGGCCAGGAACCTACAAGCTGCAGGACCTCGATGGGAAATCCGTCCCCCGAACGTGGAACTCGGACAACCTCCGCAAATACTATCAATAGGGTATGTCCTTTACGCCCCGCCAGTTGTCTATTTTCCCGCAACTTATTGTGTGAATCGGTTATATCACCATATTGCCATAAATCGTAAATGGAAATAGATGCTGCTTACCAATCCTCGGCACAACCGAGTTATCTGCTTGAACAGGAAATCTCCGAACCTCAGGGCCAAGTCTCCGAACCTTGGCAGGGCCAAGTAAAATCTTTTCTCGAACCTCGGCAGGGCCGAGCAACAAATCTCCGAACCTTGGCAGGGCCAAGTAAAACATCTCCGAACCTCGGCAGGGCCGAGCAACAAATCTCCGAACCTTGGCAGGGCCAAGTAAAACATCTCCGAACCTCGGCAGGGCCGAGCAACAAATCTCCGAACCTTGGCAGGGCCAAGTAAAACATCTCCGAACCTCTTAACCTCGGCAGGGCCGAGCAACAAATCTCCGAACCTTGGCAGGGCCAAGTAAAACATCTCCGAACCTCGGCAGGGCCGAGCAACAAATCTCCGAACCTTGGCAGGGCCAAGTAAAACAAAGTCTCCGAACCTTGGCAGGGCCAAGTAAAACTCTCCGAACCTCGGCAGGGCCGAGCAACAAATCTCCGAACCTTGGCAGGGCCAAGTAAAACATCTCCGAACCTTGGCAGGGCCAAGTAAAACAAATCTCCGAACCTTGGCAGGGCCAAGTAAAACCTCCGAACCTCGGCAGGGCCGAGCAACAAATCTCCGAACCTTGGCAGGGCCAAGTAAAATCTTCTCCGAACCTCGGCAGGGCCGAGCAACAAATCTCCGAACCTTGGCAGGGCCAAGTAAAACATCTCCGAACCTCGGCAGGGCCGAGCAACAAATCTCCGAACCTTGGCAGGGCCAAGTAAAACAAATCTCCGAACCTCGGCAGGGCCGAGCAACAAATCTCCGAACCTTGGAACAGGGGCCAAGTAAAACAAAGTCTCCGAACCTCGGCAGGGCCGAGCAACAAATCTCCGAACCTTGGCAGGGCCAAGTAAAACATTTCTCCTCCGAACCTCGGCAGGGCCGAGCAACAAATCTCCGAACCTTGGCAGGGCCAAGTAAAACAAATCTCCGAACCTTGGCAGGGCCAAGTAAAACCTCCGAACCTCGGCAGGGCCGAGCAACAAATCTCCGAACCTTGGCAGGGCCAAGTAAAACATCTCCGAACCTCGGCAGGGCCGAGCAACAAATCTCCGAACCTTGGCAGGGCCAAGTAAAATCTCCGAACCTCAGGGCCAAGTAAAACAAATCTCCGAACCTTGGCAGGGCCAAGTAAAACAAAACCTCGGCAGGGCCGAGCAACAAATCTCCGAACCTTGGCAGGGCCAAGTAAAACATCTCCGAACCTTGTAAAACCTCCGAACCTCGGCAGGGCCGAGCAACAAATCTCCGAACCTTGGCAGGGCCAAGTAAAACTTCTCCGAACCTCGGCAGGGCCGAGCAACAAATCTCCGAACCTTGGCAGGGCCAAGTAAAACAAATCTCCGAACCTCGGTAGGGCCAA